>JARQOC010000001.1:469757142-469872142 GCA_033576535.1 Allobates femoralis
AACGCGTTTCAACGCCCTCCTGGCGTCTTCCTCAGGGATGCCTCTCCCCCACCAAACATCTCATATTTATACACATAGCAATTGCCATAACAAGTGGGTGTTTCCCACAATGTGACGTGAAAAACGTCATTACAACTGGGAGGGTATTACATTTTGGCGCAAAAATTATAAAGCACCTACATAGACACATAAAAATACAGTTTAAAATGTCATTACATACATCAACAAGAATCATTTCGATATCAACCTAAAAACTTTCTTAAAAAACCAAGCGGAAAAGCACCCAAATTCACTCCGGTATATATGTAATATGCAAAAAAGTGAAAAAAATATAAAGGTGGAGCAACCACTATCACCTCTGGGTTTCGAACTTGTGTCTGCACAACAGTCATTCTCAAGAGTAGATCCATTTTGCACTGAGCCATCAGTACTGACAGCTATCTTGACTCCTGTATTTCTACAACAGGTGACATGTATCTCTTTTTATTTTGCAGAGGCAAGCAGGCACAACGTCCTGAGATCACCGCCATCAAGGAATTCAATTTGGACATGAGTTCTGCTTTTTTAATACTTCTAAAATCAAATTTTATTTATTTAATTAAAAAAATTATTAGTAATAAATTATACTATAAAAAAATTTTTTTAAAGTAGTAACCATTGTTGGATGAACAAATAAAAAACTGTATATTAAAAAATATAAATAAATATATATATAAAAATATATTTTAAGAGCAATTTTTGGAACTCAGTATTGATTTATATGTTTGAATATATTCCTATTTACACATGATTAAATAGGAATATATTCAAACATATAAATCAATACTGAGTTCCAAAAATTGCTCTTAAAATATATTTTTATATATATATTTATTTATATTTTTTAATATACAGTTTTTTATTTGTTCATCCAACAATGGTTACTACTTTAAAAAAAATTTTTTATAGTATAATTTATTACTAATAATTTTTTTAATTAAATAAATAAAATTTGATTTTAGAAGTATTAAAAAAGCAGAACTCATGTCCAAATTGAATTCCTTGATGGCGGTGATCTCAGGACGTTGTGCCTGCTTGCCTCTGCAAAATAAAAAGAGATACATGTCACCTGTTGTAGAAATACAGGAGTCAAGATAGCTGTCAGTACTGATGGCTCAGTACAAAATGGATCTACTCTTGAGAATGACTGTTGTGCAGACACAAGTTCGAAACCCAGAGGTGATAGTGGTTGCTCCACCTTTATATTTTTTTCACTTTTTTGCATATTACATATATACCGGAGTGAATTTGGGTGCTTTTCCGCTTGGTTTTTTAAGAAAGTTTTTAGGTTGATATCGAAATGATTCTTGTTGATGTATGTAATGACATTTTAAACTGTATTTTTATGTGTCTATGTAGGTGCTTTATAATTTTTGCGCCAAAATGTAATACCCTCCCAGTTGTAATGACGTTTTTCACGTCACATTGTGGGAAACACCCACTTGTTATGGCAATTGCTATGTGTATAAATATGAGATGTTTGGTGGGGGAGAGGCATCCCTGAGGAAGACGCCAGGAGGGCGTTGAAACGCGTTGGATGAATAAAAAGGATTGATTTGAACACCGACTACTAGCGTTATTCACGAGCGGATTCCCTGGCAGCGCGGACTGTGACACACCTTCCTTTCCCAGAGCTTCTATTTTCGTCTACCCGAGTGGAGACCGGTGGAAGTCCAGCAGCAGCCATCAGGACACTTATTCTATCAGGCCTTCTAACCAGTTGTGGGTGACACAACTGGACTAGGTGAGTGGAACCTTTTTCTCACCTGCTTGTTTTAGTGTCGAGTGATAAGGGCACTATTGCGCCTCTTGTCCCCCCCCCTCTCTTTTCTTATATGGGGTCTTGTCTTTCTAAGGGCCATGTCACACACACAGATATTTGTGCAGATATTGTTCACAGATCTCTGGTTGCAGTGAAATCATGGACACATTGTACCATTTGTACACGACCACAAAATGCAACATTGTGTCCATGATTTCACTGCAACCAGTGTTCTGTCCCCGCTTAAGGCGAATGAAGGTGCGCAGTAAGTTGTGCTGTGAGAAGTATTACCTTCTTATCCTTGAAGCGAGGCAGACAGGACCAAGTGCAGCTCCGGATGGATGGAGTCAAGCGTGGACGCAGAGATGAATTAGTGGTGGTTTATTGAACCGTACCAGAAGACAGTAAGGTGATACAGTGCAGATGGTACAAGTAGCAGTAGGGTAATTGTCTTGTGGGTGTTCACCCCTGGAGCCACTGCTGAGCTGCTGAAGCTGCTGCTGATCAAAAGACTTTGCCTTCTGCAGCCCAAGAATATGTGTCCTTCTCACACTGGGAGCTAGAGTAAAATGGATGCCAGGAAGTGAGGTAGTACACAAGGCTGCAGAACACTCCCACATCCTAGAAAAGCATAAAAGGAGGAGCGAGGGAGTGACACAAAGCTACTGGTCAGCAGGTGGCAGCAGACAAGCATGACACAGATATCAATGAAACAGTGGATTGAACTATATGAAGATATTAAGGGAACAGCACAACCAGAGATCTGCAAACAATATCTGCACAAATATCTGTGTGTGTGACATGGCCCTTATACAATCATAGCTTTAGCAGTCAGGGCTATCTCATTTTATTTAGATTTTTACATTTTAACCCCCATCCACTAACTGGTTTATGGAGAAAGGTATTATTTCCAATATATAGAGAAGCATAATTTAAACATCATTTGCAAAGATTTAACATAATTTGGAGATCACTAGAAAAGATTTGTCAGTGTGTGTTGGTGCCAATTCCTGGCAAAAATACATTTAAAGCTTTGACATTTTATAAGCCACTTTTTGTCTCATGTGGGATAATGTAAAATATGGTAGTGACTGAAAACAAAGTTAGGTCCAACTATACAACCTTAACTATTCTAAAATATTACTTTGGTGCCATACAATTTCTGTGTACCCCTCTAGATATGATTGTCTCTGCAATTGTAGCCCTGTCCAGGAGCTGATATAAATCAAGCTTTTTTGTTGCCAACCATCTTAGCAGTGAGGGCTGGCTCAAAACCAAACACTAACAAATTGGAAATCATTTCACTTTTTTCGTGTCCCTTTCAGCTGTATTCTAGTCAAAGTGTACAACTCTACAAACTGTTTGTTTAGGAGCTATATCTAGTGAGCCAGTATTCACTTGTGAGTTTAAAGCTGAGTTTAGAAATACTGGTCATGGGATTAAATGACATCAGAACAGCTACTTGCAAGCCAATTGGCGGACACTTAGGGTGTGTCCTCCTATCAGGAATTGCAACATATTGCCGCTGCGTCCAAAATGCTGCGAGGTACAGTACAAACATAGTGGATAGGATTTCAAGGAATTCCATGCTCACTATGCTTCTCCTGAACGCAGCGTGTTTTCTTCTGCGATGCGGGTTTCTGGACTTCCACATCTCTGCCGCATTTCAATTTCAAGCTGCGGAGTCAGAAGAGATAACCATCGGGTGCACGCAGGGAGAAGCTGCCCTGCACCCACCGCTGATCGTGGGCACAGGACAGCTGAGGTCTCCCTGTATTCACCTGTGGCTTCCCTCAGGTCCTGAGGCACTGCATCCAACACGCAGTTCCTTTGGATCATGTGCACACACCCTTAATGGCTTATTTGAACCTGCCGACCACACTTGTACATTTCTATTAAGTAAGTTGCTTAATTTCCACTCTGATCATCTGAAGATCGCGAGTGTGACAACAGCTCTCTCTAAAGCAAATGAGCGGCATGACATAAACTGTGTAATGAGATTGAAGGTAGACACATGGAGTGATGGTATCTTCCATTGGACAACACCTTTAATATGTTTGTTCTGCTTGCATAGATTATAATGGTATTTTCAGCAATTTTCTTTACACAGGACATTGTGCAGTCAAAACCAATAACTTTGAAGCCAGATTAAACCTGATGTGCAAATATTTGACTTGTTCATCGCATGTTTGCCAGCCAACTCCTATGAACGCTTGTTTCCTATTCTAGATGGGTCCTGTGTGTTTATGGGTTATAAACTCCCTTGAAGTGGACAATTTACAAAGATACCTAGTAATCTTTTGCATTTTTTTGCATTGATTTGGCCTTGCTTGCTAAGGTAACAAAATATATTTTATTTCACAATACATTATATCAGTTTTTTTTTCCCAAACTGTATCATAAATTACGCATTACCATAAATTGAATTACACAGTTTTTCTTTACAGAGCACTAAGTATCTCACTGAAAAAAAAAGAATTTGATGTAAGAGATAATAAGAGAGGAAGTTGCAATCATCAAATTATCATAGCTGTAATTTGTTTAAAAAAAAATAGGCAAAATGAAATTTGGTTGGTGAGCAGGGCTTAAATTAGCATACAGAGTGATAAAGTATTATGTTCTAAACTTCACCTAGGGCTTGAATAACTCTTAGATATCTTTAAATCTGCTGGGATTAGAAATGCAAATGCAGCTAATACTTTTCCATCTCACTGCTCTAAAGTGAATAAACAAAACTTCTCTCAAACATTATTTTAAAAGCAGATTATTTGATGAAGAAAAAAGCAGCCCTCTTGACTTTATGATATTTAATGATTGCTTATTATTTTGTCATGTTTAACTATCTGAGTTGGCTCTCAATACAACATTGAAAAAGTGTAGAAAAGATACAGATTCACTTCGAAGCATTCGGGATAGGCTAATGCTCGCTAAAAACATAATTACTTCATAATGATTGGAATTTTGTAAGAAGTAGGTCAGCACATAATTATATAAGAAATCTGATTTGATATACTTTATAAAAAAAACTAAACAAAAAACAGTAGTTTAGAGCTAATGTTACATTAATTCAATTGCACTTCAGTGAGGAAGTAGATGAACTCTGGTGCCATCTATTGAAGGCAGCAATCCTAAAAGACATAACTGACTCATTAATAAGTCTTTTAATATGATTTAGGATTTGTGCCAGATCAGAGCCCCAATCTGCAGACGATGCATTTCAGGGCAATTGCCCCTCATCATTGCGGGGTGTAGGATCTGATCTGCCTGTATAAGAGGCTAAGACGAGATCTGGGGGAATAACAGTTTGATCTTCATAAGGAGAACAGCTATTCCCCCAGATTAATTCAATTGTGACAGGTAGAGATTAGGGATGAGCGAGTACCGTAATATTCGTACTCGCTATACTCGCAACGAGTAGGTACCGGTACTCGCTACTCGTTGCGAGTATAGCAAGTACGAATACTTTCACAGTGTATCTATAGATACACTGCGAAAGTAGCCTAAAAGTGAATAAAAGTTGTTAAAAAATAATAAAATTTCATACTCACCTGTCCGACGCTTGCATCGGGACCAGCAGAGAAGACATCCGATCGCTGGACAAGGACTTGTCTCTACCAGCCAATAAGATGGCCGGTAGCAATTTGGCCAATCAGATGGTGCCACGTCACAACTAAGGGTACCGTCACACCTAGACATATCGCCGCAATTTCACAGGCGACGCTGAGGCGTGGCCTGACGCCGACGACATCGCCAATGTGTCGCCCAATGTAAATGGGCGAGGGCGACACATCCGAGTGGTCGCCTGGTTTCACATCTGAGCTCTGAAACCAGGCGACCATTCTTGGGCGATGTGTGCTGATCACCCTGTGTAACATCTCATGAGCGATGTCAAAGGCGACAGCACACATCGCCTATACCATTCCGGTAGGCGTTTCAGGGCGTATTTACTACCTCTGGCGGTCTGCGTGGATTGGTGGCAGCTCGAGCGTTATGATTGGTCGTTATGTTTCTCGGCGCCATATTTGATGATGTGTGTGGCCAAAGGCTTTATTACCCAGAAGCGTACATACTGTACAGTAGCGCATTGCTGTGGCCTCTATGTTTGCGGCTGTGTGTGTTCAAAGTGCAGAGATGTGCTACGGACAACAATGTGTGTTAACATCAACGCAATTACATGACAAATAATGTGTGCATCAGAGCGCTGTACTAGCCACCTTCCTGTTTAAAGTATATGACGCACAAGCATACAGTGAATCCTGTGGCTTTTGCGGCGCCTCTGGGCCCTCCGTCAACATTTGACATATCTCTCATGCGTTCATTCGCCATAACGTTGTCAATCTTTTAGCGCCGCCTTCCTGGTGCTTTCCCTTCCCCTGCAGAATAGTAAAATGGCGGCACCCAGGCGAGCTGCAGTGTGGGGGAGCCCGAGCTCCTTATTCTCATTGATGTATGTGACACCAGGGATTACTGGTGTCACGAGCAGTACACCCATCCGCGCCTCCACAAGCAGGCTGTCCTGATGAGGGTGAAGAGGTGGCTGGAGAGGAGGTTGGGGGTTGTGCGCACCCCAAAGCAGATCTGCAAGAAGATTGCAGATCTGAAATACAAGACGCCCGGACGCATCACCCAACTGCGTGCCAGGATTGCCCAGATGAGTGGTGAGTATTTAGCATGACAACATACACATACCCTACTGTGTAAAGAAATACATATAAAGGCCAGCACATGCCACTGTACACCCCAACATATAGAGGGGCAATGTATGTGAGAGCTTCTTCATGACTCTGCAGCTGCAGGATGATCTACCTGCAACATCCACATACACCCTATATTCCCCTGTAACCTATATGTCTACTTTACCTAGCCACATATTGTCATATGTTTACCCTACCCACAAATGACATAATGTTGGCCTATCCTGGCCTTCTTTCAATCTCACTCAACCTGACCTAATGAACTACAAACAGCACTGTTTAGTCCCCACATATGAGGCCATGTTGTTATTGAGATTAAGTATGTTGTTGCCTCAACAGGTAGGGACAGAAGGGCTGAGCATCTCCCATCCCCCGCTGTAGGAGCACAACCCAGCCAACCAGGGTCACCAGGCCAACCGCCGGCAGGAACGCCACCAGAGCTCCAAGGGCCAACATCACCCCACAGTCCCAGACCATCCGGCTCTGAAGGGACCCCAAGGGCTGCACCCACCCCACCCTTGGAAGGACAGATGTCAAGTGGTGCCAATTCTGCACAGTGGTCCCCTGACGAGCCCACAAACGGCCAAGAAGGTGTGTGTAATGTCAAAATTACTCATATATACTGTGCACTGTATCTGTATTTCTGGTTTTTTAGCCATTAATTGGAATGTCGGGACCTTTGTTATGGGCCAATACCAATACACATATGCTGATCTCATTACATATGACAGAAGCCAAGCGGTGAACTGGGCAATAAACCCAATAACCATCACCACCACCCCAAATTGTGGGTCCCCAGCCCCCTGGTAAGTGCAAACACTTCTATAACAAAACACACCTCCTATGTTTCCTAAACATGTTGCTGATGATGATGTTATGTATACTCTGTAGGTGGCCCATCCCTGCAGGCCATGGAGGCGGCCCATGAGGAAGCGGCGTTAAGGCTTGCCCAATTGGCCAACCTGATTGAGCAGTACAAGCTTGCCCATCCCACCTCTGCCCCTCAAGAAGGCCAGCCTCATACTCACGTGTGATGTGCGATTTTAAAATGTTACCCAATTTTATGGGATTGTTCAAAGTACTTTGGGATTTTATGGACCCTGTTGGTTCTGTGTTTTATTAAAGAATACTGTTTTTAAAAGCATGGACCCTTGTTAAGTGTTTTTGTGAATGAATGTATATGTTTAATATTTGTTACCTCTGTAAACGGAGTTTTACCCCATACCATAATTACGTTAAAAAGGTTGACACGATACCACAAGTACATATTTGTGTCCTCAAATGTGTTGATTTGTCCCAGGAAAGAGATGCATGTCCCAGTATATGGTGTACCACAAACGTATAGTGACATAATGTCTGATTTATAGGGGTACATAAGCACTGGGGACATATGTACGGCACCCAGGGACTGGCCTTTGGGGTGACACTGTATGGTGCTTGTGTGTTTGCCTCCATATACATGTATTTCATTACACATATTCTGCACACACATGGACAAGGGAATGTTAGGAGATCAATACATATGGGTCACATAACTGCAAACACACTAATATATGTGCACACACATACTTTCAAGGCTCCAATATTATCCTGAACAAGAACACAAGAGTGATTTTATTAGCCAACGCAGTAGCACAACACACATTACATCAAAGCGCCATATGGCTTCACTATACAATTACTCGACACGCGAGCGCCGTGTTTTGCCTTGTTGCCTACACCAATGCGTCTAGCAATAATCCGCGACAAATCACACGAGAGTTGAATGAGCACCAAGCCAATACGCACATGCATGCTTTACATTTTAGGATGTGGCGCTGCGAAGGACACAGTTAATTGGTGTTTGTTTGCAACCAATCACACGTCTTCGAGGCGTCACCAAACATAATGTGAACGCCTACCTCCGAGACGCGGGACAAAACAACGCCCACATCGCTAATGTGGTTGCCCTGTGTGACGTGGAAGCGGCGACCAGCGACTTGATCGC
Organism: Allobates femoralis; assembly: GCA_033576535.1. NCBI lineage: Eukaryota > Metazoa > Chordata > Amphibia > Anura > Aromobatidae > Allobates > Allobates femoralis. Next base: position 469,765,625 of record JARQOC010000001.1, read on the forward strand.
CCTTGGGCCTTGGGCGACGCTCAGGCAATTTCTGGTCAGGTCATCGCCTGAGCGTCGCCTGAGTTGTAGCCCAGTGTAAATAGGCGACGGCGACCTTGGGCGACACGCAAAAACGGGCGCGCACACGTGCGTCGCCTGTGAAGTCGCCGGTGATATGTCCAGGTGTGACGGTACCCTAAGTCATCACTAGCGGCCACCTGATTGGCCAGTTTGCAAGGTCTTGACAGTACGTGGCGCCATCTGATTGACCAGATTGCTACCGGCCATCTGATTGGCTGGTATTGACAGGTCCTTGTCCAGCGATCGGATGTCTTCTCTGCCAGTCCCGATGCAGGTGTCGGACAGGTGAGTATGTAATTTTATTATTTTTTATCAACTTTTATTCACTTCTAGGCTACTTTCGCAGTATATCTATAGATACACTGCGAAAGTATTAGGACTAATCGCATACACATAAGTACTCGTAGAGTAGCGAGTAGCCCGAATACCGAATAGTAGCGAGTATACTCTCTCATCCCTAGTGGAGATGAGTGCATCAGGAAAATTATCATTTCAAGTTTTCCCAGCAAATTCAATGTCAAAATAGTATATACATTTTTTTTTTAATAAAACACCTCTCTAGTCCATCCACTACTCACCATCACTTGTCCGACCTCCACTGAATCTTCTGATACCCCAGAAGCTCCTGGCCAGTCTGACAGGCTGAGGAGTTCAAGAATTGGCAGCAGGGTGTCAGCAGATGCAGCTAGGACCGGATGGGGACAGTGAGTAGCAGAGGTGTGAACGGTAAGGCGAGAATAAGGGTTTTTATTTTCTGTCCTTATATTAGACCTTTGCAGTTCAGGAAAAAGTTGGCAAGTAGCCTTCATTTTGCTGGATTCAAGCTGAAATGAAATACAAAAAATCTGCCTTGTGGTAAATGCAGATTTGTGTAAAATTTGAGTACAATTAAATTCCACTTTAATTTATTCACTCATCTCTAGTAAAAGGGAAAGTATAGAATTACATTATGGCAGCATTACCTTAATACAAATACATGCAGGTACACTCATTTAAAAGGATTTCCATCTCTAAATGTAATTACTGTACTTAAAATTCATCATTCAAATTTGTCCGATTGCATGGATTTTCCTCGGATATTTAATTTGCAGTAAGATGCTGTTCTCCGTGAATTGAATGTCTCTTATTATGCTGTTGAGTCTCTAGATCCCAAGCACAGTAAACTAATATGTAAAATATATTCTTATACTCACTGTACTGATGACTTCTCTTGCTCCTCGCTTTCCCTATCCAGTTCTCATGACATCTACTTATCACTGCTGCAAGCTTTGGGGCACCTGAGTTACCTCTCCTGTTGATACGGTATTGCTTCAGCCGTTGTCAACAAGAGGTTTGCCATGACTTGCATTGGCTGTTGGCTTAATATTGTCTGATCAGAATGTTAATAAGGACTTTGTATTCAGTTTTGTGACTTTTTGTTTTTCTATAAAATGATAATGTATAAGTTGGATTTGAGATCCAAATCTTTTTTTCTACAGGTATAAAAAATGACTTTATTACAGAATTCTATTTGGCCCATTCCCTGTACTTTCCTCTGATTATGCCCCTGCAGAGAATTTGGATCATCTGGATTCAAGGTAAAGAGGCTGGTATTTGACAGAAAAACAACCCTGTCACACCCAGAGTTATTAATGCTCATTTATATATGAATGAAAGTACTAATTACTCAAGAATGCAGCAACAGAAAGAAGAAGCAAACGTGTTGGAGTTACATTTCAAAGACCATTATTCCCAAACAGTGGAGGAAATAAGTGTTTGATCAGTTGCCCACTGATAAAGACATGAACAGTCTATAATTATACGGGTAGGTTAACAGTGAGAGATAGCGTATCAAAAATTAAATCCTAAGGGACGTGTCCTGCTACTGATGGTGCAGGACGCTTTCTGAGGAGGCTCCGACGTGCAGACCAGCACCACGGCTTCTATCGGCTTCCCCGGCTCTCACCCGGACTCTTGTGACAGGCTCTCGTCGTGTGGCGCCCCCAACGAGTGCATCACAAGAGGGTATTGCAGCCATAAATGCAGCCGCAATATTCTCTGACACAGCAGTGATCTGGTTAACTTTGAGATCCAACCCTGCATGCATCACCTAGAACAGAGGGCCAACCCAGGGTCCTGGTGGGTGGAGTGCTAGGAAGTGTGTAGGGAGAACAGACCCTTAGTCAAGAGGAGAAGCAGTCTAAAACTTGACCTGAGAAGTCTAGAACTTGGAGTAGGAGCGGGGGCTCCGCACCCCGTGCAGCCCCCGGGCCGTCACCGGTCGGGAGTCAGCACCTGAGGCCTCAACAACCGGGATCGGGCATCATTAACCACGGGTTCCAAAAGACTCCCGTGCCCAAAAACTCACAGCCGGTTCACTGGTACCGAAGCTGGCAGCAGTTCACCTCTGCTACGCGAACCAGAAGAGTGGAGGAGCAGCTTCACAGGAGCACCCCACCACCAGCCAACTTCCAGTCGTCTAACCAGCGGTGTACCCACTGAGGGATCCAAGGCTCCCCAAAACATCCACAACGTATATTCTGGATAGGGCATTGAAGCAGCCTCCCTGTACCCGATCTGGTATTCCTGGGCGACAATGGCAAAACACTTAGCTAGAATGGAGGAACACTTGCGGATCTCTGAGGGACACCATCACTGCTGAGTCCACCCGGTCCACTACCCGTAAACTGTATACCATGTACTGCCTGCTGGTTACAGTAAAGACCCGTTGCAGCGACTTTCTGTGTCCGTGCTTCCTTATGAACTGTCCTTCCGCACTACAAGGTAACCGCAGCTGCCGCACAACATCTTAAGCAGCTCCAGCCTCCGGGGATTACCGCTCAGCCTGTGGGGAGCGTTCCATCTTGCTGCTGTCCATCCCCCGGAGGTTCCGCAGCGTCGGTAACGATTACTGAAACTACTCATAGGTGGCGTCACGAATAAATTAAACCCTTTTATTCTGTTCCTACAAGACGTCTTCACTTTTAATCTGCTCTCAAACGGGCCCCACTACCGGCAGGCGCGGCCCACCCGTGACAAGGAGGAAGGAGCTACAGCCTGTCTAAACCGGAGTCCACGGGCTGACGGTGAGTCAGAAAATGGCGTCACGAACAGGATACGAGCAGGCCCGTCCCCTAACGGGTATAATGTGCTTAAAAATGACTTTATTGTCTACAATCTGGACTTTGTTCGTCCCTAAAAGAACTTTCCCGCCTTTTCACCGTGGGCCAAGATGGCGCCCAAGATGGCGTTCCCGCCATGAGAATCCGCCACGTGCAAGCCCAGGGGTGAGCCACCGCCCCTCATCGTGTGAGGGCTAAAGGCAAAAGGCGCCAAACTCTTTGTCCGCCCTGATTGCTCGAATCAACCATGGGGGCGGACCCCAAAGACTTTTCCCACAATTGGACTACAAAAGCCCAGAGGAAATGGGAGTGTCGCAGACCTTTCTTCACCAGCTCTCTACCAGAACGGTTACCGGTTGAACGGGTGTGGTTCCCTCTAAAGAAGAGAATGGCCAGCACAAGACTCCAAGACCTAATGCAGGAGGTCGATGCGGAGGCTAGAGCAGCCATAGGCCAACCGGGTCCGGGTCCTGCCCTTACCGTAGACGGCAGCCCCGACTTTTGGCTAGAGGCTCTACAAGACCTCCGGGTGCGGTTACTTGAGACTGTGGAGTGGACGATTCGCAGCTTGAGTGCGACCCTAGGCAGAAGACTCCATCATGCGATGCAGCAGAGCCAACCGGGTACAGCTTCTCCAGGCCCAGACGACATCGCCAGCTTCTCAACCGCCTCACCGTCGCCCACCACCTGTCCTGCTTCGTCACCGGAGCCCATAGACTGTATCATTCCTGTGGAGGCCACAGCTCAGCTCGTTGCAGCGATTGAAATCGCAGCCGACCCCGTTCCTGAGCCGGAGCTTCCAATACGCTCCACCGAAGAAGCCGACATATACCTGGTTCCACTTGCGGAACCAGCGACAAGTTTCCAAACTACCGAGACTGTCGCCTGTTTCTCCCTTGAACCGGAGGCCTCCTCTGCAATTACCGAGGCCTACCTGGTGACCGGGATTGAAACACCACTTCCCGCTGCTACAGAAGAAGAGGCAGGCAGCCTGGAAGCCCTGCAGGACGACCTCGAGGAGAACTTTGCAGCACAGCCACCCATCGACCCAGAGGATTCCGTTCCATCATCTCCGTTAGCCGAGCAGCCCGACGTAGTCATCGAGGAAGAGATCGAGAATGATGACGACGAGACTTACAGCCCCGCTGAGGACCTCTACACCGGGTTCGCCTGGGGAGACACCAAGGATCCTTCTGCCGGGCGATCTGCTCGGGTACACTGTCGGGTGCCGCCGCAGCAACATCTTCTCCAGTTCCGTTAAACCGGGCTCTGCTCCAGACTGCCCACCAATCTCGAGCTGTTCAACAACCATCACGCCGTAGTGACTGTATCCACACGCCGCACCACTCCGACGAAGAGGTACGTAGCATCCGAAGGGAGGAGTGGCACGCTCGGCTCCACGCCAACATGCAGGCCCGTGCTGAAGCTCGCCGCCAATCTCCATTGCCTGATGAGTTCCGTAAAACCGGACGTGTGAGCACCTTTAACTTATCCACCGGGTGGGGATTCGTAAGGGAGGAGGGTGTGAGTACTGAAGTGTTCGTGGGGTGCCGTGATGTGGAGTCGCACCTACCGCGAGGGCATCCTAACCGAGACTTATATAGAGGGGACATTGTAACCTATGAGCGACATATATGCTGTGACGGGTGGTTCGCTATACGAGTCCGGAACACTGCCCTCCATAAGTGACTTGTTGTTTGAACTTTTCACCAAGAGACTTCTTCCTGTTTGCAAATAACACCGCGACTTGGCGGCCACAGCCTGAACTTTTACCTAAGGACAGCCGACCGCCCGCCGGGTCCGCGCAATGTGTTAACCTGTTTATTTTACTGTTTCACTTTTATGCAACATAATGACCTGTCATTAATAAAAGTGTATTACCTGTTATAAAATATAAAAACTTCTGTAATGTGGGTAGTGTGACGCTTGGGGACAAGCGTATTAGACCAAGGGGGAGTGTGGCGCCCCGCAACGAGTGCGTCACAAGAGGGTATTGCAGCCATAAATGCAGCCGCAATATTCTCTAACACAGCAGTGATCTGGTTAACTTTGAGATCCAACCCTGCATGCATCACCTAGAACAGAGGGCCAACCCAGGGTCCCACCCGTGACAAGGAGGAAGGAGCTACAGCCTGTCTAAACCGGAGTCCACGGGCTGTCGGTGAGTCAGTCGTCCTTTTCTCCCGGACATGCCGCGGGTTTCCTCCCGGCGCCGAGACACCGACAGTAAGGTGACAGACTTTTTCTCTGCAGGGGGACAGCGTGCGCCTCTTGATAAGATGGCGCCAACTGCAGAAACCTCTGCTGGGTCCCCCCGCCCTTCTGCACACTCTCCCCACAGCTCAGAGGAGCGGGACATGCTGAGAAGGGAGGATTCTCCTGTCACTAAAAGATGCCTACAAGATATGCTGGGGTCTCTAAAGGACTCTATGATGGGTGAAATGCGGAGCCTTATAGGGGATTTAAGGGCTGACATGGCTACACTTAGTGAAAGGACAACAAACATTGAAGATAAAATGGCTGAGTATGTGTCCGCCCATAACAACTAGGCGGACAGCTACTCAGCACTGGATAAGGAGATGGGGTCTGTACAATCCACCCTTTGTCATCTGGAGGATAAGATCCGGAAGAACAATGTGAAACTGCAGGGGGCAGTGGAGCCCCAGGACACTGAGGATCTTTCAGTGACCGTCGACTCCTTCTTATCATCGGCTCTTCCAGGGGCATCCTCGGAGGCTCTGGAATTTGAAAAACTCTATAGACTTCCTAAGCCGGCTAAGCTTCCTAAAGAAGTCCCTAGAGACATTCTGATTAGCTTTGTTCGCCCCGGGACCAGAGATCTCCTCCTACAAGCTATGAGAGCTGGACCGTCTCTACCAAGACCATTTAAGGAGGTCTCAGTGTACCCTGACCTCTCCACAGGCACCCTCTCAAGGCATAGGGAATTTGCACCTAGCTGCCAACTACTGCGAGACGAGGGGATCCAGTACAGGTGGGGATCTTCTGTATCTCTGAATTTTCGATATAAGGGTACAAGACATTTTTTTCCTCCCCCTCTCAACTACGCAGAACATTGAGAGCATGGAACTTATCATCCTCTGGACAAGCATCCCTTCGTTCCCCGGCACCCCAGCGAGACGGAGAGCCTCTCAAGAAAGATGTTCGTCCGCGTTGATTACCGGATTATACTATGGGCTGGCCTGCCCTTCTTGGCCTCTTGACTTTTTCCCACTGTGTGGAGCCTTTTCACGCTTGGGAGCTGCCTCATAGGAGGCTCCGGTGTGTGTGGCTCCGTTACCCGGCCATTGGGTTCGTCCCCTCTGGACGGGTTTGTTGGATGAATAACCCCCCTATTAGACCAGTCATTACCACCTGTCTGGTCAAATTGTGGTTTACATTAGTGTACACGTTTTCTGTGTTCCTATCCTTGTTCCCTCGGTCTTTACCTTCAATCTTCCTCCACTGCTCTCCCCTTTCTTTCTTCCTCCTAGTCTGTCTTTCCTCTTCCTCAACTACACTCTCTATCCTCACTTACTAAGACCCCTACTGGGTCAGTCTGCGAAATAACAATGCCAGATCAGGAATCACTTCTTAACATTGTATCCCTGAATGTAAAGGGTCTTAATTCCCCAGTGAAACGATCGTTCCTGTGGAGAGAGGCTAAGCAGCTAAAGGCAGATATTCTATGCATTCAAGAATCGCACCTGGTGGCTGGTGATAACTTCAGGCTGCAGCATCCTTGCTACCCTCACATTTTCTTTGCTAACCATATTCAAAAAAAGGCAGGTGTATGTATACTAGTCAGCAACAAAGTTCAGTTTCAGCTCCTGACCTCGACGCCAGATCCCATGGGGAGATACCTCATCCTTAAATGCATACTATCAGGTGAAAAATATACTGTTGTGACTATTTACGCCCCGAATGTTGGTCAAATTAGGTTTCTCAATTCATTACTTGAGAAGGTACGGGAAATTGCCGAGGGCACTCTTATAGTCTGTGGGGACTTTAACTCGGTGATGGAGGCGAGACTTGACTTCTCGGCACCGTTGGGACAGAGGGGGGGGGGACTTGATATGTCTGTGTAGGAAGTTCCGCCTCCATGACATTTGGCGCTACCTCCACGCGGAGGAGAGGGATTATTCCTTCTTCTCCAGCAGTCACAGATCCTACTCCAGGATAGATTTTTTTCCTGGTGAGGGATGAAGCCCTGTCTCGCCTGGTTGCATGGTCTGACCATGCCCCTATATCGCTGAGGATCAGATTGGGATTAGAGTTGAGCCACCACCCTAGTGTTCTAGTTCGATTCGATTCGTCGAATAGACGGTGTGTTCATCAAATGTTCGTCGAATGTTCTTCGAACACCCTCGAACACACTAAAACACTATGGTGGTGGTTAATTTCAGTTCCGCAATGTATATACATACATTGCGGACCTGAAATGAAGTAAAATCAAGGGTTAAAAATAATAAAAATCGATACTCACCTCTCTAATCCATCCAGCGACACTTCCAGCACTGCCTACCTGTCGGAGATGTGATCCCGGCAGCGTTTCCCGGTGAAATGACGAGTTCTCGTGATAACTCGTCATGTGACCGGAAACCGCTGCCGAGATTATGACGTCACCGCAGGTCCTACAGGCCCTCACTAGTAGTGAATAGTAGTGAGGATCTGTAGGACCTGCGGTGACATCATAATCCCGCAGTGATTTCCGGTCACATGACGGGTTATCGCTAGAACTCGTCATGTGACCGCAGGTCCTCACTACTATTCATTACTAGTGAGGACCTGTAGGACCTGCGGTGACATCATAATCTTGGCAGCGGTTTCCGGTCACATGACGAGTTATCGCCAGAACTCGTCATTTCACCGGGAAACGCTGCCGGGATCACATCTCCGACAGGTAGGCAGTGCTGGAAGCGTCGCTGGATGGATTAGAGAGGTGAGTATCGATTTTTATTATTTTTAACCCTTGATTTTACTTCATTTCAGTTCCACAAAGTATGTATATACCTTGCGGAACTGAAATCGAACTGAAATCGAACATCAACTCGAACTGCTGAATTTAGAGCAAAGTGTTCTAATTCGACGAACGACTCGAACATCGCCAAAAACAGCTCGAATTTGAGATTGGCGAACAATTTGAGTCGAACACCGCTCATCTCTAATTGGGATGCAAGGAGGGGGCACCCCGTCGCTGGAGGCTGAACGTTGGGCTCCTTTCAGACCAGAATGCTCTCTCTTTCTTTGACGACAAAATAGCAGAATTTTTCAAATTCAACGACAATGGCGAGGTCCCGGACGGCTTGTTGTGGGCTTCCCACAAGGCGGTACTCCGTGGCCTTCTTATTCAAAAAGCTTCCCGACAAAAAAGACAACGTGACGCGCGTAGACAAGAGTGGACAAACCAAATTCAAAAACTAGAAATTGCGAATAAGGCTAAAACAACCCCTCAGTTGACCTCTTAAATCCTGGACCTTCGTACTAAACTCAGATCCCTGCTGCTACACAAAGCGGGTTTAAGAAAACTTAAAACTCAGTATTACGCTGCTGGAGATAGAGCCGGCAAACTACTTGCCAAGAGACTCAAACGTCGCGTCGTCCAGTCTATGGTGACAGCGATGAAATCGGCTGGAGGGGAGCTGGTGCGGGACCCGAGTAAAATCGTGGAGGTTTTAGCTGACTACTATTTTAACTTATACAATTTAAAACGTGACCCTGAGACGCCCAAGCCTTTGACAGTGGTTATCCAGCAATATCTGGCACGGCTAACGCTCCCCTCAGTCCCTCCAGATAAACTAGAGAGTCTTAATCAGCCTTTCACCCTCGCAGAGGTAGAAAAAGTGGTGAACTCTTTAAAATTTAACTCTGCTCCGGGTCCCGATAGTTTTGCCAATGAATATTACAAAGTGTTCTCCCGCCACTTGTCCCCTTACCTACTCCGGCTATTCCCGGGCTGGCAGTCCGAGGGGCATATCCCAGCTTAAAACCTGGAAGCCACAATTACTACCATACTCAAACCAGGGAAGTCCCCAGAGACCCCTGAAAGCTACCGTCCCATTTCCTTGCTAAACACGGACGTGAAAATTTATGCCAAATTGTTGGCCACTCGATTAACAGACATCATCCCAATGTTGGTAGACCAGGATCAGGTGGGATTTGTGGCGGGAAGACAAGTAAGGGACGGAACCAGACGAATGCTCGATTTAATAGAGGTGACAGAGCGAAGATGGTGTCCCAGTGTATTCCTGTCTTTAGACACGGAAAAGGCATTCGACAGGGTGCACTGGGGCTACCTACGAGAGGTCTAACTAAAATTTGGCTTCTCAGGCCCTATACTTTCACCCTCTACTCCAATCCTGGAGCAAACGTGTTCTTGTCTGGGTTCCTTTCTTGTTCTTTTGGCATCACTAACGGTACCCATCAGGGCTGCCCCCTCTCGCCCTTAATCTTTGCCCTGGTGATGGAACCTTTGGCCGCCTCGGTGAGATCCAGCCTCTTATCATTTCTTGTACCTGTCCTTCCCAGTCCCTTCCGGCTATCCTTGACTCCCTCAGAGTCTTCTCGAAAGTCTCTTATTACAAACTGAACATCAGCAAATCATCGGCCTTTCCAGTGAATGTATTGGAAACTGAGTCCGAGAGCCTCTCACGAACATTTGCCTTCAGGTGGTCCCCGGAGGGGATCCCCTATTTGGGAATCATCCTCTGTGCTTCCCACAAAGTGGCTTTCCACAACGTAACCTCTCTATTGACGGTCCTTCGGAAGGCTCTGGAGACTCATGCACTTCCCCTTCTATCCTGGATGGCTAGGGTGCAGGCCTTTAAAATGCTTTGGATGCCTAAGATCTTGTACCTCTTCCGGTGTGCACCTGTCCCATACTCTGCTAAACCTTTTGAACGAATTCAGGTTCTCATGAATAGATTTGTCTGGGGACTAAAAAGAGCGAGAGTCAGTAGACGGATTATGTATTTGAATCTCAAGGGGGTGGGATGGGTGTCCCAGATGTGACTTCATATTATAGGGCTGCTGTACTTGAAGCAACCAGGGAGCTCTGGAGGCGTCCCCCCACTTTGGATCAAATAGAGAAGAAATGGAGCCACACTCAAGGCTTCTAGAGTAGATATGACAGGCTCAAACCCCAATTTAGGTGCTCTGGGGAAAAAAACAAAGCTAAAGTATAGGAGTAGCCCCGGCACACTAATATCATGAAAAATAGAGTCTTTGCAATGACAGTCTTTTTTGATGTGATTTTATTTTAGTGAAAAAAGGTGGTGTTACAATCCAACGTTTCAGCTCTACATCTCGAGCTTTCATCAGGGATATGACTACAGAATATACAATAAAGAACAAAATATCAGTGTTTAAACTTAACTAAACAATAAACCTGGTGATGAGTGATTTATTTTGTGAAAACAGTGTCATGCATCCTTTGTGAGGTTATATATGGACCTATAGTGATGTGAGGCCAGTGAATGTGTATTGTGGTGTGCTACGGTGTACGTGTGAGGGAGGTGGAGTTGAGGGATTGGGTGAAGGTGTGTGTGACTGTGTGGGAGATGAATGGCATGGGTGTGTGGGATGTTTTAAGAAGGGGCACTAGGGGACAGTGAAGTGGAGTGGGAATGAGGGTAGGGTCATCTAAAGAGGCTGTGTGCAAGGGGGGGCTCTTGGAGGTTTTGAGGCGTAAAGTGTGATTACCTTGGTCCTTGGTTTTGGGGTGTATGTATAGGTGGTATAGGTTTACTTTTGTGGTCCAGCTAGGGTGAGGTGATCCCTGTCAAGGGTAATCCTGCTGGTCCGGACTCAATCAAAGTCACAGACGTCACAGGAAAGAATGAGGGGTTATTGTATTAGCACAGGTGGAGTACCTGTAGGTGTAAAGAAAAGGTAGACTTAGCACTAAAAGACCTGGAAGGACAGTGTGCTTAGGTGGGGTACTGTATAGTGGTACTGCACCTATGTCAGAGTACTGATAAAAAGTGCTTAGTCACTTAGTCACTGGCATGAGCGTGATGCATTTTACCTTAGGCTAGAAGGATAAATGAGAAGGAGACCTCAGGTGTGTATCACTGGAGCGGTACCTATAGTGACCACTGAGGAAAGGTATAGATTAAGGAATGGCAAGGTGTGTTAAAGGAAAGAGTAAAAGAGAGAGATTTTGGGTCACATACCGATGTGTAGGGTCAGCACGTGACTCCCGTCCTGAGGACAAAATGAGCAGGTCAATTAGCTGTAAAAGAGAGAGGAAACCCGGTCTGTAGAGACCGTGGGGCACCATTACCTTGTGTCCTAAGTCTGGTCAGGTGTAGAGGAGGCCAGGAGTGCATGTGGCCCAGTGCAGTGGTGTTATAAACTGTCCTGCACTTCCTGGATGGGTGGGGATGGGCAGGGATTAAGAATATCTACTGCACATGTGCAAAGGCCGACGCCATCTTGGTGAGGTCAAGAGATGTCAGATTGAGTGTACTGCACATGCGTGGGGCGGGAATACGAAATGAGCATGTTTTTACCTTCCAGGAAGTGATGTTGGCTAAGGAGGAGTGTAATGAAGTGACACATGCATACAGGCGGCCATTTTGATGGTGGAACTGTGCTGTATTCATGCACAGAGGTGATTTCAGTGCTGGTTGTGCCCATCAGGTTTCAAAGAGACTTCCATTGCCTGCCTAAAAACAAAGATAAGGCAATTAGAGCAGGGTTTACACACATAGAGTAAAATGGCATTTACTATAACACACTTATGTCAGAAATATCTCCTTGTAACCAAAATACATCATATGGGAAAAGAACATTTGGTAATGTTTTAACTACTCATGAAAACAATACCAATTCACTATGTAGTGGAATTGAGAAAAGATTAACAATACATTTCAGATTCTCTATTGAGACCGTATGGGTGGAGGGTATTTAGGTGATATATCCAATACGCTTCGCGCTCTTTGAGTGTTTGGATTCTATTACTCCCTCGTCTGGGTACAGGGATTTGTTCAATGACCTGAAACTTCAGTTGACTTACAGAATGTTTGTTTTCCACAAAATGGGCAGGAATAGGTAACAGTGTGTTTTTGCACCGGATGGTTGATTTATGTTTAGAAATGCGGTCTTTGACACGTTGGGTAGGTTCCTCAACGTATCCTAGGCCGCATGGACATTTGATTAAGTAGACGACAAAATTTGAGTCGCAGGTGAAATAGCCATTGATCTTGTACCGTTTGCCAGACCTCGGATGTGTGAATGAGTCACCTTTACTGACATTAGTGCATTGTGCGCAACCCAAACAAGGGAAGGTTCCATTGCGTACTGTGCTAAATGTCTTCTGCCTAAGTGTCTTGAGGTTGGAGCCTACGTCAACTCTAACTAAAGTGTTTATTAGGTTCTGAGCCCGCTTGTGGCAGATGAGAGGAGGATTTTTGAAGTTTTCAACCCCTGGGTAGGCTTTTTCTAGTAGGGGCCAGTGTTCAAGGATCGCTTTTTTGATTAGAGGAGAGAAAGGGTGGTAGGTGTTGATGAACTTGACCCTATTCTCAATGTCACGGTCATGTTGGGTAGTTCTGGTTTGCTGTTCAGCGTTACTTCTGGGGTATCCTCTTGTTTGAAACTTTTCAGTCATCTCGTCATGTCTCGCTTGCCTGTTTTTAGGTGTTGAGACTATGCGGTCAATCCTGTCATGTTGGGATTTAGGTAGAGCTATCTTGACGTGTCTTGGGTGGCAGCTAGACCAGTGTATCAGACTGTTGCGGTCTGTAGGTTTGACGTAAAAGTCACTTGTAAAGGGGCCTGAGTCAGTTTTAGAGATCATGGTGTCAAGGAAACTAACAAACTGTGTGTTGTCATGTAAGGTAAAGGATAGGTTTGGTATACTCTGGTTGAGGTCATGTACAAAGTCTGTGAGGCTATTGGAGTCGCCTGTCCATACACAAAAAATGTCGTCTATGTATCTGAGCCAGGTAAGAGCATGCTTTCTGTATAGATGATGTATGTAGACAAAGTCAGCCTCAAATTTACTAAAGATTTAATAAAGATATTAGCGTACGGGGGTGCTATGTTCGCCCCCCATTGCGGTGCCCCGTTCCTGTAGATAGAATTGGTCCTCAAAGAGGCTGTAGTTGTTGGTGAGGACCAATTTGAGTGTATTGGTGCAGAACAATTTCTGGGGTTTGCTAAGAGAGGATTGTTGGTCTAGGAACCATTTAACAGCTTCGCTACGAAGATTGTGATCTATACTGGTATATAGACTGTTAACGTCTAGGCTGGCTAACAAACATGAGGAAGGAATGGAGAGTTCTTATGTGGTTCAGAAAGTCACCGGTGTCTTTAAGGTAAGATGGAACTTTGGTCCTAGTGGAGTGAGGATCTTTTCCAAGGTTATTCACAAAGGTGAGAGGATAGAGTCGGTAGATGCCACTATGGGTCTACCGGGGGGCTTCTCCAAGTTTTTATGTATTTTGGGGAGTATATAAATGACTGGAGTTATGGGATTTTGTTTGTGCAAATACTTCACCAGTTTAGAATCAATTGTACCCAAATTTAAGTGGAAGTTGATCAAATTGTCTATCTTTCTCTCTATGGAGTAGATAGGATTCGTGGGGATGGGTCTGCATGTCGTGACGTCAGAAAGTTATCTCTGGATCTCAGACAGATAGTATTTCTTATCAAGTACTACAACGGAACCACCTTTATCAGCAGGCTTTATGTCAATGTTATTATTGTTCTTAAGGCTTTTCAGCGCTAATGATTATTCTCGATTAAGGTTATGCTTAAGGTGGTATTTACCGTTTTTGATTTCATCTATATACTTATCCACAGAGGCATTAACAAGTGAAATATATGTCTCGACAGGGTGATAGAAGCGAGGTGGTTGATATGTGCTCGAGATCTTGAGTCCAAAATCTTTGAGGATGAACGTCTCTTGGGTGCTGTTTCCCGAGGAGGAAGACACCTGGTTGGTGTTTGTGTCTCCGCCATCTTTGTCAAAATGTAACTTAAGTCTCAAAGAGCGGTAGAAACGGTTTAACTCTTGTTGTACGAGGAACGGATCAAAGGAGGAAGTGGGGCAGAAGGAAAGGCCCCTCTGGAGAACTCGTATCTCGGCAGGTGAAAGGCAGTAGGTGGAGATGTTGAAGACAAGATTGTTCTTACCTGAGATCGAGTATTGGGGCATGTGTCCATCTGGGGGTCCTCGTCTGTTCCTTCTTCCTCCTCGTCTGATGCTGTGTTTGGAGGTGCTGGGGGTTTCTTGCGCGGGTCAAAAAAGGCTTGGTCAGTTTCCCACCGCGTCCTCCTCTGCCACCCCGTCAACCTCGACCACCATCTGATCCTGAAGAGCCTGATGAGCCATATCGATTTCTGTAGGGGGGACCATCTGGGAGTGTGGTATACAGCCATCTGTAGACCTGGTTTTTGAGATAGTCGTCCTAGTCTCTCAGAAACTTGTTCTTCTTTCATGTTTTCAGTTCGTTGGTGTAATCTTGCAGAGTTTTGTTGGCTCTTGCCTTAAGGCTAGCGAGATCTGTTGAAGAAAGGGTGTTAGTCAACTGATTTTCGATGGCAGCAACCTGATCTTTGACCTTCTTCACTTCCTCCTGGAGAAATTTGATGGTCAACACCATTAAATCTAAAGAGCACTTGTTTAGAATAGTTTCAAAAAGTTGACAATATTCCTCGTTATCACTGAAAAGGGTTGATCGTAATGAGACCCTGAGTCCCCTCGGAATCCGTTGTGCCTTCGTGTATTGGGCTAGGGTGTACGCATGTAATTCAAAAGATGAGAGTTTCTTCAAACTACGGATTGTACCCACTGAAGCGCCAAGACAGGGCGCAAAACAACGTAGTACCCCCTGTCCTCCCACCCGCTGTCCACAACCTGTTGTATGAAGATTGAATAAATATCCACTGCCAGAAGCCTTGAGTGCGGCTCCATTTCTTCTCTATTTGATTGAATATGCTGTGACGCACCTGCTGGCATCAAGCACCGAGACGAAGCAAGTGTTACAACAGGAAGCTCATCCTCCACCCCTCCAGGTCGTGAGTTCATGATCAGCAACGCTGCAGTGAGATCCCCAAAGTGAAAGGGTAACGCTGGAAAGGTCGGTGCTGGCCCAGACCTCTCTTCAAAATGTGAGTCCCCTCACTTTGGGCTCGGCCCAGATTAAGACGGAGTTGTCGCCGCGGGGGTCACCCTGTCGCCTTTTGGCAGGCTCCTCGCTGGGTCCGGTTCTCACAGGACCTCAGCTGAACACTATACGGGCCCTCCTCTCTGTCTGGAATAAGGCCCCGATGGCGTGGACCAGGCTTCCTGTAGAGAGAATCCGACTCTCTGCATTACAAACCCACATTCCCTCCTTGAATACCTCGATCTGGCACTTCGCCCACCTATCTAATTTAGATTCGACTCTGGCTGACCACCTTCTTCCTCTTCTTTTTTCTACTCTCCTTCATTCTCTTACTGTCTCTGATATCTGTCCCCCCCCACCCCTTCCGTATTCTTCCCCTCCTTCACACCTGGTGACCTCCCCCCCTTTTTTTTTTCTTCCCTAGTCCCCACCAAGCAGGGATTCATCCGGAGAATGTATTAGCTCTGTTATTCAACGGCGATTTTTACTTGCTTGGTTGTGGTTTCTTTCCCCCACCTCCCTTCTTTCCCTGGTTGTGTTCTTGAGAAAAATGTATAATGTTGAATTATATAGCCGCACTGGCGTATTGATTGGCTCTTGTCTTAGGGCCTTGTGTTGGTTGTTCAATTTCAATAAAAATCTATTGAAGACAAAAATAAAATCCCAAAAATCACATTGTCTAAAATATATAATGTTATTTGCATTTTGCAGAGATAAATAAGTATTTGATCCCTCTGGCAAACAAGACTTAATAATTGGTGGCAAAACCCTTGTTGGTAAGCACAGAAGTCAGACGTTTCTTGTAGTTGATGATGAGGTTTGCGTGCATGTCAGGAGGAATCTTGGTTCACTCCTCTTTGCAGATCATCTCTAACTCACTAAGATTTTAAGGCTGTTGATTGGCAACTCGGAGCTTCATTTCCCTCCATTAGTTTTCTAAGGGATTAAGGTAAGGAGACAAGCTAGGCAACTCCATTACCTTTATGTGCTTCTTTATGAGCCACTCCTTTGTGCCTAGGCTGTATGTTTTGGATCATTGTCATCCTGGAAGTTCTATCCATGACCCATTTTTAATGTCGTGGTAGAGGAAAGGAGATCATCACTCAGGATTTTATAGTACATGGCTCCATCCATTATCCCAATGATTTGGTGAAGTAGTCCCGTGCAGTGAAAGATCCCCAATATACAATGTTTCCACCGCCATGCTTGACACTTGGGACTGTGTTCTTTTGGTCATAATTAGCATTTCCCCCACTGGTACTGTCATGCTGGTCAAGGGGGGGGGGTCTGGCTACCGTGTGTGACAGTGGTGCATGGACCGATGATGTCCGGTGCACAACACAAAACAACAGATGGTGAGACACCAGGGGGACAAATTCAGCAGAGGACTCTGCTCGTAGGGAATGGAGAAGAGGTGACCTTCTGCAATTACTTGTGGCTGTGCCCTAATCTCCCTACTGTCCCTATACAGGCTCTTTCAAACTGATGGTGAGCAGGATACATAGTCCCTCGCTGGCCCTGATGTTAGCCCTCAATAGGGAATGGCCGGAGGGAGCACTAGTCCCAATCTCTGCAATAATACAACAAGAGGGAAGTGGGAGACAGACATGGAGAACAATAAGGCAACTTCATGACAGCTGCCTAGCTCCTTGACAGTAGACAGCTTAGCAGAAGTCAGCTCTCTAGAGGACCTCCTTCACCTCAGGAGGTTTGGCTTGGAGTGTTCAATCATCAGAAAAGCATTCTGGAACCATGTGGACATATAAAGGAAATGGGAGTAATCATAGAGTAGCCACACCTGGACAAGAACAAGCTAGCTTGCTAGCAGCAGAGACTGACAATAACTCCTCAGCTGACAAAGGAGAGAAAAACGTTTAATATGAAGTCTCAATACAAACATGAGACAGAGGTCCAAAACTAGTCAAGTCTCCCAGGTAAGGGAGTCCATCATTACAGGTACCTCCATACCCTCACTTCCTCAGAACTAAGGACCGCAGCATTGTCCCATTTGTGCTGCTACTGACTTCCTACAGTGGTGACCATTGCTCCTATGACTCTGCTCCACCACCACCACGCTCCTCCAATAAACTACACTCGGAATGTAAGACAGACTCTGGGATTATAAGGCAGACCTATTTTTTCCTTTCCCTCCTCTAAATATGGGGTGCGTTTTATAATTCAGTGCATTTTATAGTCCACAAAATTTGGTAATTTTGAACGGTGGGTTATTACCGTACTTGTAATTGAAATGGTCTGGGCAAAAATGCAAGGCTTTAGTTGGTGAAAACAGCAGCAGTCGACTATTAGATGCATTGAACCATAACATGCAACTAGGTTTAGATGAGTAAAATACAAAAAATAAACATGTCAAGCAAATAATTTCACTGTTACTGGTCTGATGCTTACACTGCTATGGGTTAATGTCCCCAAATATTTCACAAATGACCCCCATTCTATGGGCATATATGGCCCACATCCTTGGCAATCCTGGTATATATGACCCCACTCTTGTATATGGGTTTCATCCTGAGTCCATATATACCAGCATCCTGTGCCTATGCTGTTATTTATGTCCTCATCCTGGTGTATATGGCCCTCATGCAGGGCTCATCCTGGTAAATATGGCCATGATCCTGGTATATAAGGCCCCCATCCTGATGGATATGTCTCCCACACATGAAAAAAAATGATTCTACTCACCTTTTCTCTGCTGTATCGGTGCATATATCCTCCTCTGATACTGAAAACTGACTTCAGCATGTAAGCGGCATAGAGCATGACGTAACTGCAATGTGCGTCCACTCACAATGACATCATCTGCCAGAATATTCGCTGCTCCCTGTGCCAGGATTATGAGCGTGGGAAGCAGAGAACATTCATTCTCTTTAATAGTGGGCACAAATGATTGTTCAGCCGCATCAATAAGCCAGCCGCTTGGTGATCATGTGTGCCGCTATTAAAGAGAGTAAACATTTACTGCTTCACATGATCATAATCATACCCACCTCTCAGTGCAGGCTTCAGTGCCAAGAGATGGGCTAGATTATGGACATGGAGAGCAGTGAATACTCATGTTATATAATAGCGGCCACACGTTTTTGCCCTTGTAGCACCTCTCGCCACCCTGGCATCCCTACAGAAGGAAGACAGAAGTACTTATCCCATGTCTGCCTGGGCTCTGTATTCTGGCTCCAGCTCCTGAGGATTGCGCATGCTGAACATGACTTCTAGTACCCTGTCTGATCCCACTGTAACAGCTGTGCCACCATACCTTCTGCACCTGCCAGAACCAGCCATGCCATCATACCTGCTGCACCTGCCAAAACCTGCTGTGCCACAACACCTGCTGCACCTGCTAGGACCAGCCTTGCCTCCATTCCATCTGCATGTACCTGCATCAGCCATCTAGTTGATACCTGATGGCAACTGAGACTACTTACCAACATTAGTAAACATGACTCCACACCCCGATGTCCAGAGCCAGCATAACCTCGTCATCAGAGGCTCAAATGAAGATGAGATAGCTGCTTAGTTACACCCCCAAGGCCGAGATCAGCACAGTGAGCCCTGCGAGCGTTACAGCACTGGCACCAGCTCAACTGCTTTCAGTAACCCTGTTCCTGCCTTGTGTGACCTCACTCCCCATTCACAGCCACAGCCAGGTACATCTGGACTATAAGATGCACCTACACTTTCCTCCAAAATTCATGGGGAAAAAAGGGTGATTTATAGTCCACAAATTTAGTATACTTAATCCATTTGTACATACGTAGGAAAAAAATATTGACTTTTGAAGAGTTGGTTATCTTAAAAAGGGGTGCTCAAAACTGCAATAAAGAAAAATACTAAGGGGAGAAAAAAGAAACTGTATGAAGTATTTTTACGTCATATAGCTAAGAATAAAAATGTACATGTAAGGCGTTAGAAAACCTATGTAATAATATGCTGCCCTGCGTGACCTTGAAGGTGCATTTGTAGTGTAAGCACACTGTCAACATATCACAAATGAATTACTGTAATGCTACTATAGTAATCAAATGGCCATCTTATAGCGGGAGTAAATTACTGCTTGGATATTTACAGGTTCCTCATGCTATGATGTGCAGTATTGCACATTCAGCTTCTATAGCTCAAAGAAGTGCAATTTATTTTTGAGACAGAACTTGAAAATAAACCAAGGCCAGATAACACCTAGAAAATGAATTATTTTGCACACTGTATGATTCGGCCAAGGTAAAAACAAAGGAGAATTGGAAAAGAATAAATCATAGAACTTTATCCCAGTTACAATGCACAAATGATAAACCTATATGACAAACCTCGTTTTTCTACATCGGCGCAGATAACTTTCAACATTCAACTTTTAATAACGTGAAATCTCCCCAAAACAAAAAATTACTAAACATATTCAATGTATCAGATACATTAATTTATTGTAAAAAGAAAGAGAGAGTGAGAGTTCTAAAGCCCAGATATCTAGACCACGTATTTGCTGTCCACACCAGTATATATTGCAAAAATAGTATTTTATTAAATGCAGTGGATACAGTAAATGAACGTGTACAAGGTAAAAGATGACAAGGATACAAGACTAAGAGGGAGACAAATGACAAGTGGGCAAAACAGGCAGGGACTGTATATAGGGTTCAGAGGGGTAGTAAAAGTGAAATGTGCTAAAGTGCATAGATCTGGGTAAGGTGCGGTTCAGCTGGGTATATGTAACAAATCCCCGATCTAGACAGCATAAGGTGCACAGTAGTAGCTTACCCATAAACCTCGTCAGGGGTCCCTGTCAAATCTGCCCACCGGTCCAGTAGCCCCGACATGTGTTTCGCGTCGGCTGCTTCGGGGGCTAGTGGTCAGAACTCTCACTCTCTCTTTCTTTTTACAATGTATTCTGAGTAGTCTGCCCTTAACATGGTCATACCCGGTCCTCCTTTTTTCATACATTAATTTATGGTCATGTGGGGTAAATTTACAACTAATATTCTGATGCAAATTTGTATGTAGAAGATTCACTCTATATTACAGTAGTATTATGTGAATGGGGTCATTCATATACTGCAAAGAATACTTCAATGTAAATTCACAGGCGATGTTAGATCTGCAGCATGTCATTTTACGCAGTGGATATCACAGGATATGTCATCTTTTGGTACAATGCAATTATTTCTCAGGACAAAGGATCCACAGGGACATAACTTTTATTTTCAAATGAAGTAATCATAAAAACATGCCAATACTATGAGCACTTTCATCATATTACATTTTTTCGCTGTTTTGGCTCCATATATTTACCTATATACTCAAGTATAAGCCGACCCAAATATAAACCAAGGCCCCTAATTTTACCACCAAACTGGGAAAACGTATTAACTCGAGTATAAGCCTAGGGTGGGAAAAGCAGCAGCCCCCCATCATGGTATATAGCCTTCCAGCCTGGTATATCATTCCCCAGCCTGGTATATCATGCCCCATCCTGGTATATTATCCCCCAGCATCGTACTTAGCACTAGTCCTGGTATATCACCCTCCATCCTGGTATATTACCTCTATCCAGGTACATCCCCCCTTATCCTGGTACATAGCCTCACATCATGGTACACAGCCCCCCACAAGGGTAAATAGCTCCCTATACTGGTATATCATACCCCATCTAGGTACATTGCCCCCCATAAATGGTATATCTTCCCCATTTAGGTACATGGCCTCCTATCATGGTATATCATCCCCCATGTAGGTACATGAGCCCCCATCATGGTATATAGCCCCCCATCATGTTATATCATCCCTCATCTAGGTACATGACCCCAATCATGGTATATAGCCCCCCAATCCTGGTACATAGCCCCTTATACTGGCATATCATCTTCCATTTAGGTACATGACCCTCCAACTTGATATTAGGCCCCAATGCTGGTGCACAGAAAAAAATAAACAATTTAACCCACCTCCCCATTGCTTCACTGCAGCAACATGGCGTCCTTTTGTCCTGACTGGCAACTGCCTTTGTGAGCAGTGCGCTCAGTGATGATATCACTGTCCTGTGCCACTCACATGATCAGATACCAGTGCAAGACAAAAGGATGCTGCATTGCACCAGTGGAGCGATGGGGAGGTGGGTTATATCACCTGCAGGAATATTCACAGCTACCCACGCCAAAGATGATGCGTGAGAGGCAGTGAATGTCCATACACATCATTGCATGGGGTTACAACTGCAGCCAATGATCATATGGGCCTGCTCACTAGGCTAACTTAATATTCATCTATCCGGCTTCAGTGCTGAGAGGTGAAGGACAGGGGGATCCAGTGAATATTACATTAGCCTAATGAGCTGGCCCACATGACCATCCGCTGCTTCTACAGCACACTCCAGCCTCTGTCACCCCTTCAAAGCTCCAGGCCCCCTATAGCACAGCACACTGACTTGAGTATAAGCCAAGGGGCGAATTTTTTAGCATAAAAAATGTGCTGAAAAACCCGACTTATGCTCGCATTTATACGGTACTTTGTCTACTTGACAGGTTGATATACATATCTATTGTTGACCTACTATGGGGTACAATGCACCTTGGGTTATTATGTGACAGGGTTTGTTTAGGGCTTTTTAGGGAGAGCCAACATTGTACGGGGGCATCATTTCTCGTTTATCTTAAAGGGTGCCAACCTCCGTGGTAGACAGTAATAATATATAGGGCATATTGTACTGTATGTGTACTGAGTGGCTCTGGTGTTGACTACAGTCATGGGCAAAAGTTTTGGTTTTTATTTGTGTTTGTCTGATGTTTATATCACATACAGAAATATAATTGCAATCATATTATGAGTACCAAAAGGTTATATTGACAGTTAGAATGAGTTAATGCAGCAAGTCAATATTTGAAGTGTTGACCCTTCTTCTTCAGGTCCTCTGCAATTCTCCCTAGCATGCTCTCAATCAACTTCTGGACCAAATCCTGCCTGATAGCAGTCCATTCTTGCATAATCAATGCTTGCATTTTGCCAGAGTTTGTTGTTTTTTGTTTGTCCACCCGTCTCTTGATGATTGACCACAAGTTCTCAATGGGATTACGATCTGGGGAGTTTCCAGGCCATGGACCCAAAATCTCTATGTTTTATTCCCTGAGCCATTTAGTTATCACCTTTGCTTTATGGCAAGGTGCTCCATTCATGGCTGTGTTATTAGGCAAGATTATGAGTGCGCCAATTCCCTTGGCTGAGAAGCAACCCCACACATGAATGGTTTCAGGATGCTTTACAATTGGCATGAGACAAGACTGGTGGTAGCGCTCACTTCTTCTCCGAATAAGCTGTTTTCCAGATGTCCCAAACAATCGAAAAAGGGATTCATCAGAGAAAATGACTTTACCCCTGTCCTCAGCAGTCCACTCCCTGTACCTTTTGCAGAATATCAGTCGGTCCCTGATGTTTTTTCTGGAGAGAAGTGGCTTCTTTGCTGCCCTCCTTGAAACCAGGCCTTGCTCAAAGAGTCTCTGCCTCACAGTGCGTGCAGAAGCACTCACACCAGCCTGCTGCCATTCCTGAGCAAGCTCGGCACTGCTGGTAGTCCCATCCCGCAGCTGAAACAGTTTTAAGCTACAGTCCTGGCGCTTACTGGTCTTTCTTGGGCGCCCTGGAGCCTTTTTGACAACAATGGAAGCTCTCTCCTTGAAGTTCTTGATGATGCGATAGATTGTTGACTGAGGTGCAATCTTTCTAGCTGCGATACTCTTCCCTGTTAGGCCATTTTTGTGCAGTGCAATGATGGCTGCATGTGTTTCTTTAGAGATAACCATGGTTAACTGAAGAGAAACAATGATACCAAGCACCAGCCTCCTTTTAAAGTGTCCAGTGGTGTCCTTCTTACTTAATCATGACTGATTGTTCGCCAGCCCTGTCCTCATCAACACCCACACCTGTGTTAATGGAACAATCACTAAAACAATGTTAGCTACTCCTTTTAAGGCAGGACTGCAATGATGTTGAAATGTGTTTTGGGGGTTAAAGTTCATTTTCTAGGCAAATATTGACTTAGCAAATAATTGCTGTTAAGCTGATCACTCTTTATGACATTCTGGAGTATATGCAAAATGCCATTAAAAAAACTGAAGCAGTAGACTTTGTTAAAATTAATATTTGTTTCATTCTCAAAACTTTTGGCCATTACTGTAGTATTTAAGGGTAACTTTGCTATTATTGTCACTTTTGTTTTCATTTTACTGTATGTTTATGCTATTGTCACCCATCATGGTGTATACATATTTTGCTTTTAGTTCTTGTCATGCCTTATATAGGCAAGTTTTAATGTATATCTAATAAAATTATATTTGAAAGGCACTTTTTAAAAACAAGTATTATTGACCCTTACAATAATATCATTCAGATTTCTCTGACAATTATAGTCGTTATCTAGAAGAATATCCAGTCTTTTTTTTATATAGACATAATTTCTGGCACTGATATCAGACACGAAAGGGCAGAACGGTGTCTTACCTGGAGTGCTGTAGATGTCAGGCGACACTAGGTATTGTTCAGACGTAATTGTTCTGCTGATCGGGTCCAAATCATTTATTAGTTTGTACAATTACAATGTGTTTCAGAGCCAGACCAGCTACCGTATATACTCGTGTATAAGCTGACCCGTGTATAAGCCGACCCCCCTACTTTTGCCCCCAAAACCTGGGAAAACCTATTGACTCGTATATAAGCCAAGGGTGGACCCCAGCACAGGTATACAGCCCCCAGCAGTGTGGTATACAGCAGCCTCCCCAGTGGTATATACAGGCCCCAGCAGTGTTACAGCAGCCCCAGTGGTATATACAGCAGCAGCCCCAGTGGTATATACAGCAGAAGCCCCAGAGGTATATACAGCAGCAGCCCCAGAGGTATATACAGCAGCAGCCCCAGAGGTATATACAGCAGCAGCCCCAGTGGTATATACAGCAGCAGCCCCAGTGGTATGTACAGCAGCAGCCCCAGAGGTATATACAGCAGCAGCCCCAGAGGTATATACAGCAGCAGCCCCAGAGGTATATACAGCAGCAGCCCCAGAGGTATACAGGCCGCCCGCCCGCCACCCCCATCAGTATACAGGGCCCCCCTTGCTGCCGCAAACCTGTAAAATAATAGATCATTATACTTATCCCTGTGGCCGCCGCCGCTGCTCTGCGTCGAGCTCCTCCGGGTCATCATGCCTCTTCCGGCTTCTTCCAGCTTCCTCCTCTGGCGCACAGACAATGACGTCATTGCCAGCGCCCACCGGAGGAGGAAGCCGGAAGAAGCCGGATGAAGCCGGAGGAGTGCGATGCAGAGCAGCGGCGGCGGCCACAGGGATAAGTATAATGATCTATTATTTTACAGGTTTGCGGCAGCAAGCAGGGGCCCTGTATACTTATGGGGGGCCTTGTATACTGATGGGGTGTGGCCCTGTATACTGATGGGGGGCGCCAGTATACTGATGGGGGTGGCGGGCGGCCTGTGCCGTATGACTCGCGTATAAGCCGAGGGGGGGGGACTTTTCAGCCCAATTTTTGGGCTGAAAAACTCTATAATGTTGTTGATGTACTTATAGGGATCCCTGCAAAGGCAGGTGATGTGGTAGCCCCTCAATTTTGTGAAGTTACTTGAGGGATCCCTGCAAAGGCAGGTGATGTGGTAGCCCCTCAATGTTGTGAAGTTACTCGAGGGATCCCTGCAAAGTCAGGTGATGTGGTAGCCCCTCAATTTTGTGAAGTTACTCGAGGGATCCCTGCAAAGGCAGGTGATGTAGTAGTCTCTTGATGTTGTTAAAATTACTTGAGAGGATCCCAGCAAAGGCAGGTGATGTGGTAGCCCCTCAATGCTGTGAAGTTACTCGAGGGATCCCTGCAAAGTCAGGTGATGTGGTAGCCCCTCAATTTTGTGAAGTTACTCGAGGGATCCCTGCAAAGGCAGGTGATGTAGTAGTCTCTTGATGTTGTTAAAATTACTTGAGAGGATCCCAGCAAAGGCAGGTGATGTGGTAGCCCCTCAATGCTGTGAAGTTACTCGAGGGATCCCTGCAAAGGCAGGTGATGTGGTATCCCCTCAATGTTGTGAAGTTACTCGAGGGATCCCTGCAAAGTCAGGTGATGTGGTAGCCCCTCGATGTTGTGAAGTTACTTGAGGGATCCCTGCAAAGGCAGGTGATGTAGTAGCCTCTCGATGTTGTTAAAATTACTCGAGAGGATCCCTGCAAAGGCAGGTGGTGAAGTAATATTGGGGAAGTGAAACTGGACGCTAACCTCAGCCTATAGGACAGTTCATAGGAAAATATTCTCAGCTGATTAAGAAAGTGAAGTGTACGTTGATGTGCAGTTTGAATCAGTTGGCATTGTGTCAAAAACTTTTCAAAGCCGCATAACTTTTAAATTAAAATAGATAGATAAATTTGTTTAAGGGATAGTGCAAACACATTGCATTTGTGTATTAACATTTGTTTGTCGAATAATTGTGTGTGAAAGAACGTGACTGGTATGAGACTCCTTGATTGAACTGAATGACCGTATGCATGTAATAAGGATTTAAAAATAAAAATCCTGATTGTATAAAGGAGTGTCCAATTAGTTGTGATCCCTTGTAAACTGGCATCAGAGATAAAACGGAGGAACATTTAGCAAGTGAAAAACACAAACCAATTACACTTGAGAGAATGAGATAAGCTGAAACCAAGTATTTTGTTAACTTTACAAAACTAAGCAGAAAGACTGGGAATACACGTAGTCGGGCTTGCCCTGTCTGTGTTTTGCCGGTGGCCTATGGTTTTGCAGTAAACTAACTAATATTTGGGGAGGCTGCAAGTGAAACGATTGTGTTGAATGTTCTGCAGATTTTGTGTGGCTTGTGCACGCTTCAGAAAAGTTGGATGTCCGAAGCTGGTCCGAGGCTCCCTACAATATCATAGCGCAGGAATTGTTACATAGTAGATCAGCTGATGATTGAAATAATAAGATCAAGGGTTTATAACCCCTCGATGTTGTTAATGTACTCAAGGGAATCCCTGCCAAGGCAGGTGATGCTGTACAGTCAGAAGGTGAAATTGGGTGTTAGCTATTTTCTTAGCTCAAAAAATATAAATATGAACAAGGTATAAAATAATATTTGTTCACTGATTCACAGTTTATAGTTAGTGGTTCAGCTATAAAATACTCTTTTCATGTTGATGCACATGTTCCTCTTGACTCATTGAAATGTTTGTTTAATTCCCAAGTAGATGCGGCAGTCTCAATGTCTGTCGCAGGTACTGAACCTGATAAAGAGAAAGAAATATGGTTGCAAGGTATAGCTGTTTGGACGCATCAGAAAAGTGGACACTTGGGAGAAAATGCCACTTACAGGTGGGCACAAGACAGAGGAGTGCCCTTAACTTTAGATGTTATAAAACAAGTCATTGCACAATGTCCCATATGTCAACATTCACAGAAAAGGGCAGTACCACATACTGTAATGGGACACATAGGTGAATTGCTGGCTTAGATTTGGCAGATGGATTTCATCGGTCCTCTGCCAGAGAGCAGAAGTTGTAAATATATCTGTACAGCTGCAGACACATACTCAGAATTGATGGTAAGGTTTCTTTGTAAATCTACCACCCAGTGGAGTACTTTGAGAACACTAAAACTAATCACATAGTATTATGGTACTCCATTACAGGTTTAAATGGACAATGGAGAGATAATTTGAGTGAGGCTCTCCAAATAATTAAGAACAGACCTATCACTGACTACACATAATCTAAGCATACATAAAGTACAGGTAGATACATTGATCTATTGGAAATTGAATGAGGAAGCACAAATTCCTTACAGAGCTATCCCAGCAGCTGCAGGACTGGACCTCTACTCAGTAGAGGCATTACTCATAGCACCAGGTAAGGTAAGTACCATTTCTACTGGTTTTGATTGTAAGATTCCTAAAGGACATATTGGTGAAATTGCAACAAGATCTAGTTTTGCTTTAAAAGGTGCAATATTAGTAGGAGGTGTTATTGATCCTGATTATCAAGGAGAAATTAAGTTTCTCATGTTGAATCTAGACACAGAACCCTTAGTGTTGTCTACGGGCCAAAGGATTGCCCAAATGTTACTTATACCTGTAAACTTGTTCCAAGTTAAGGAAGGAACAGCCCCTACAGAATTGACAATCAGGGGAGATAAAGGTTTTGGGTCCTACAATATCACTAATGTGGGGGCCGAAATATGGGTACAGAGTACCCAAGGACCGCCATCTGAGGCTAAGGTCACTGCAGTGTGAAAAGATAGAACTCTACTAATAATGAGACCAGGAGTGAAGAAGTGGGAATATGTCCCACAGGAGAAATGTTATTTATGGGAATGATGCCATCTTTTATTGTACCCTAGGTATGGCTGTTAGGTGGAATCCTTGGAAGCGTATTTTTGGGCGTAGCTGATGGATGGAGCAACCTACACCGAGAGGGGCCGATAGCCAACAAGTTTCTAGTGCACCATTAAGTGATAACGGAAGCGTTGAATAACACTCAACCCACAGATTGTTGGATTTGTACTCCTGTGACAGCTACCAGTATTTCTTTCCTTGCTATACCGGTAACAATGGAAGAAATCCTGATGTGGGACAATTGCTCAGACAGTTTGAAATCTGAGTGGAACAATTAAGAATTTGCAGTATATGGCCTTTAAAGGAGGAGTTTGGGTGGCGAGAAATAAAACTGTGTTGACTGATTTGGGACTGCTCCCTATGGACAATATACATATAAGTTTTGGGACAATGCCACTATGTTTATTAATGGAACTAGTGATACTTGTAGCAATATACCAGGTAATTTAATGTGTAATAAATCTTCTGAATATTAAGCTAATGAACAAAGGTGTAGTAACCCTGATGCAGGATATTGTAGTCCTATTGGGCAAAAACCAGGGTGGTGTATATTAACCAATGTGAGTATCTTTGTTGATTTAGTACACCGACTAGTTTTACAACGCTCAGCTTTATGAGATCTCCCCAGAGGGATGTATTGGGTATGTGGGCAAAATGCTTATAAATGGCTTCCTGTAGGGGTTAAGGGTGGTTGCACCCTAGCTCATTTAACTCCAGAATATACAGCGTTTAAGGGACAAATATCAGAAAGATAATAATGACCACAAAGATAGATGGTGGGCCAATACTTTTTCTTTCCTGAATCTGGCAAATTGGTTTAAAGGAATTGGAGGATGGTTAATGGGGCTTCTGCAAGTGGCCTTCCAGGTCATATTGTTTTTAGTTTTAATATATGTATTGGCTAAGGTGATATTATTTTTATTTCAATGTTGTCTGAAAAAAATCAGAAAACTTAAAATTACATGTAAAAGTGATTTCTTATTGATGTATTGATCAAATATAATTGCAGATGCAATTTCTCATCATTGGTATGATGTTTTCATGAGACATTCACCCTCTGCTGGAAGAATTTTTGAATTTCTCGATTCACTCTGTGTTGGTGATTGCTATTATAGTAAATCCACTTTTAAACTGGAATTGTTATATAGCATATAATAATATAATAATAATAAAGCTTTATTTATATAGCGCCAACATATTCCGCAGCGCTTTACAATGTAGGGTTAGAGTACAGAAAATATAATACAGTAAGTAATTACAGTAGAGCATGCAAAATGTCAAAAGTACTGATGGTTTCTAATGGAAATAGAAGATATTCCCTGTGGTCAAGGACCGATTGTGATACCCATGAGATGAGAATGGAGTGTGTATGTGTATAGAATAGGTATCTTATTAATAGCATAGTGACCACAGGTCTTATCATTCCATATATATATCAGTACAATGTTGAAATATAAAAGGGTGAACTCTCTTTGACATTATTATGATGAGAACACAGATGGACGTCTTGAGACATACATCATGGGACAAGAAAAGAGATGGATGTCTTGCGACAGACAGTCAAAGGAAGAAGTGAATATCCTGTGGCTGATGGTCATGTCATGAGGAAAGGTGGATCATGCCATCAGCGCATGATCATAGATACTGTTAGGCCCTCTGGCATCGCTACCCAGCTCACCTCTCCCAGGCCGGCATCTCCTGTTCCTCTGCCAACCGGGTTTCCGGCATCCAGGCGTGCTGTGGCTCGGAGCCGTCACCATGTTCCCTTCCTGTCAGCTGACCGCTGGGTTCGCATATGAGCACATTACTATGGTCATTTTCATGAGCCTAATCAGCGGTGCGCTAGGTGCACTCCTTCCCTGTGACTCTAGGGGCCGGCAAGGTCCAACCTGACACTCCCCTTGACCAATAGCTGCTCTTCCCATGGTATATCAGGCCGGTATACAGATACATTAATCCTGAAAAGGAATATACACCGCAGTCTGCTAAATACCTTGCCTGTGTACAGCTACATTAATCCTGAAAAGGAATATACACCCCAATCTGCTATGAACCCTGCCTGTACACAGCTACATTAATCCTTAAAAAGAATGTACACCGCAGTCTGCTAAATAACCTGCCTGTATACAGCTACATTAATCCTGAAAAGGAGTTTACACACCGCAGTCTGCTATATACCCTGCCTGTATATAGCTACATTAATCCTGAAAAGGAATATACACCACAGTCTGCTATATACCCTGCCTGTATACAGCTGGATTAGTCCTGAAAAGAAGTTTACACACCGCACTCTGCTACATACCCTGCCTGCCTGTATATGGCTAGATTAATCCTCAAAAGGACTGTTTAGATCAGTGGTCTCAAACACACTTTCCAGGAGCTGCATGCGACCCATGGGCTTCAAAGTGCGGCCTGCGTCACCGTGGACAACGGAAGGACGCCGGGATCCACTGTGTAAGGGGCCGTTGCAGTGCAGTGTGCGGGGACTGCGGCTTTATTATCACTTCCTGCGGCCGCTACGACAAGCTCCGAGCCTCCTTCCCTCAGTTACATCAATGGAAGCTGGTGGGCCAATCAGATCACAGACTCGTAAGAGACGTTGGCCAATCAGAAACCTCAAGTGACGTCATACGCCGGCGTCACTTTCGTGTCTGCGATCTGATTGGCCCGCCAGCTTCTGTTGATGTAGCTGAGGGAAGGAGGCTCGGAGGTTGTCGTAACGGCCGCAGGAAGTGATAATAAAGCCGCAGTCCCCAGCACTATGCACCATGGCGGACCCTTACATAGCGAACCATGGCGGTCCCTTACACAGCCGATCCCGACATCGTTAAGGTGTGTGTGAGAGAGAGAGGGAGAGTGTGACTGTGTGTATGAGAGAGTGTGTGTGTGTATATGAGTGTGTTTGCATGTGAGTGTGTATGAGAGTGTGTGTGTATATGAATGTGTATGAGAAAGTGTGTGTGTGTATGAGTGTATTTACAGTACAGACCAAACGTTTGGACACACCTTCTGATTCAAAGTGTTTTCCTTATTTTCATGACTATGAAAATTGTAGGTTCACACTGAAGGCATCAAAACTGACTTAACACATGTGGAATTAAATACTTAAAAAAAAGTGTGAAACAACTGGAAATATGTCTTATATTCTAGGTTCTTCAAAGTAGTCACCTTTTGCTTTCATTACTGCTTTGCACACTCTTGGCATTCCCTTGATGAGCTTCAAGATGTAGTCACTGGAAATGGTCTTCCAACAGTCTTGAAGGAGTTCCCAGAGATGCTTATCACTTGTTGGCCCTTTTGCCTTGACTCTGCGGTCCAGCTCACCCCAAACCATCATAGCACCCCATCACTCTCCTTCTTGGTCAAATAGCCCTTACACAGCCTGGAGGTGTGTTTGGGGTCATTGTCCTGTTGAAAAATAAATGATGGTCCAACTAAACGCAAACCGGATGGAATAGCATGCCGCTGCAAGATGCTGTGGTAGCCATGCTGGTTCAGTATGCCTTCAATTTTGAATAAATCCCCAACAGTGTCCCCAGCAAAGCACCCCCACACCATCACACCTCCTCCTCCATGCTTCATGGTGGGAACCAGGCATGTAGAGTCCACCTGTTCACCTTTTCTGCGTCGCATAAAGACACCGTGGTTGGAATTAAAGATCTCAAAATTGGACTCATCAGACCAAAGCACAGATTTCCACTGGTCTAATGTCCAATCCTTGTGTTCTTTGGGCCAAACAAGTCTCTTCTGCTTGTTTTATGTGGATCTGTTTTTACAGGATTATGTGGTCAATTTGGAGTCTTATCTGAAAGACTCAACTCCGTTGATTAGGGAGCTATTGAATCTGCCGTCAGTTGAGAACTGTATACTCCTTTCATTAGATGTATGTTCTTTGTATAACAACATTCAACATGAGCTTGGTCTGTTAGCCATAAAAAATGTGTTAATTGGAGATGTTTACTTGCCTATTGAGCAGAGAGATTTTCTCTTGAAAGCCATAGAGTTCATTTTGGAGAATAACGTATTTATGTTCAATGGGAAGTGCTATAGGCAAACAAAAGGCTGCGCAATTGGGACGAGATTCGCACCCAGCTATGCAAATTTGTTTATGGGTGCCTTTGAATCCGTCTCCATTGTGCAGTCCATAAAGGTAAGGGAACTAGGGATGGGCGAATCTACTCGCTAGGACTCGTTACTCGGCGAGTAGTAAGGGACTCGCAGGACTCGGTACTCGGCGAGTTTCCCAGTGATGACTCGCACGAGTCCAATGCAAATCAATATCAATCCTAGTTTTGTCAGAAACGCTGACAAAACTAGGATTGCCATTGTTTGCATTAGACTCGTGCGAGTCATCACTGGCTACTGTGCCAGTGATAGCAGGGAAACTCGCAAAGTAACTGCTGTTTCTTTGCGAGCCGAGTCCAGCTGTCTTCTCTGTGCAGCTCCAGGGTCCTAGAACCTGCCTGCTCACAGAGATGTAGCAGTGCTGAGATTATTCTCAGTCTGCTCATTCCCTGTGCATGTAGCAGAGAGGACATCGCGTTTTGGACTACGTCGGACGGAAGAGGATTTTTTTAATTAAAGATGGAGTCCCTAATGGCTTTTTTTTTTATTTCAAATAAAAAATTTTCTCTGTGTTTTTTTAACCCTTTATTGGAGATTCTTAGTGGCTGGGTCAAACGTGGCCTGACATTAAGAATCTCGGGCTTAATACCAGCTTGTATAACAAAGCTGGTATTAACCCCTTTATTACCCAGCGTGCTACCGCCACCAGGGCCGCTGGAAGAGCGGGGTTCAGCGCCAGAGGATGGCGCTTCAATGAACGCGCCATCTTCTGGGGCGGCTGCGGGCTGCAATTTGCAGCGGGGGGTGCCCAGAAAGCTTGGGCATCCCTGCGCTGCGGATTCCAGCCCTCAGCTGCTTAGCTGTACCTGGCTAGACATAGAAATTGCGCGGAGCCCCACGCATTTTTTAAAAATTATTTAATGAATTTCAGAGTCAGAGTCTCAGAGTCAGAGTCAGAATCTCAGAATTTCATGAAATAATTTAAAAAAAATGCGTGGGGCTCCGCGCAATTTCTATGTCTAGCCAGGTACAGCTAAGCAGCTGGGGGCTGGAATCCGCAGCGCAGGGATGCCCAAGCTTTCTGGGCACCCCCCGCTGCAAATTGCAGCCCGCAGCCGCCACAGAAGATGGCGCGTTCATTGAAGCGCCATCCTCTGGCGCTGAACCCCGCTCTTCCAGCGGCCCTGGTGGCGGTAGCACGCTGAGTAATAAAGGGGTTAATACCAGCTTTGTATTATCAGCTGGCCCTAAGCCCGAAATTTATGGTGGTCACGCCAATATTAGACATGACCGCCATGAATTTCTATTAAATTGTTTTAAAAAAAAACAAACACAAAGAAAATTTTTTATTAGAAATAAAAAAAAAAGCCATTAGGGACTCCATCTTTAATTAAAAAAATCCTCTTCCGTCCGACGCAGTCCAAAACGCGATGTCCTCTCTGCTACATCCCCTGTGTATAGATATAGATCTCTATGCACAGGGAATGAGCAGACTGAGAACAATCTCAGCTCTGCTACATCATCTCTGTGCACAGACATTCATGTCTGTACACAGGGATTGAGCAGACTGAGAACAATTTCAGCTCTGCTACATCAGGCAGCAGGCAGGCTCTAGGACCCTGGAGCTGGCAGCCAGCACAGAGGAGACAGGACTCTTATCTGTGCGAGTCAGCGATTACTTACAAAGTAAACGAGCAATGCAAATAAATGACAAAGCTAGGATTGCTTCAGGCTGAAGCTTCCGAGACACATCTGCGAGTTGTAAATCTCACACTACTCGCTATTACTCGCTTCCCCATTCATTAACATTGGACTCGCTAGACTCGCAACGAGTAGCGAGTCCTGGGCTCGGACTCGCTAGAGTCAAGCGATTCCGAGTAATTTAGGATTCGCCCATCACTAAAGGGAACATGTTATTTTGCATCGTCGATTTATAGACGACTTATTTTTTGTGTGGAAAGGGCCACTACAAGTGGATAAGGACTTTGTTCAGGAGTTAAATAATAATGAGTGGGGTCGGTCCTTCACAGCATCTTATTCTGATACAAATTTACAGTGTTTAGATTTGGAGATTAAGGTGGACCAGCTGGGGATGTTTACTACATCTACCCACTTCAAACCTGTGGACGTCAATAGTTACCTCAGGTTTGATAGTGGGCACCTCCCCAGCTGGATACAGAATGTTCCTTATGGTCAGTACTTAAGGGTCTGAAAGAACTGTATGGAGGACTCAGGCTTTAGGATTGAATCAAAAATTTTAAAGAAAAGATTCCTGTGAGGCTGAGCTGCTGGTAAGGCAGCACCCCGAGAAACCACGAGACCCTTAACCCCTATACAGGGATCTGGAATTACAGCGAAGCCCAGGGGGTAGCTGCCTATATTAGCAACAGAGCAGGAAGGTCACCAGGGAAAAAATCAAGACCCGAAAAACAAAGTCAGAAGTCCGAGTCAAAACCGAGAGGGCAGCGAAGGTACAAAATCATCAGGCAATAACAGAGTCAAAAATCCAGGCAAAGGTCAAGGGCAAAAACCAAAAGGGCAGCTGAGGTACAAAATCGATAGGCTAAGGCAGAGTCAGAAATCCAGGCAAGGTCAGACACAAACCTACACACACACTATCACACTAGGGAACCAAAACTATATCTGGCGGCCTGCAAGCCAGGCTCCAATGTATTTGAAGGGTGCGGCCACCTCCCATAGGCTGGAGCCCACAGCCTGATGATCTCATCCGGACTTGCACGACTGGCTCCACCCACCCCACTTCTGACAGAAGAACGAAGGCCGCGCCTAACAGACACCTCTGCAGGTCCCGCTCCCCTGCCACCTATACCACCCAAAGGAGAAACACGGCGGTGCTCAGCGACAGAGACAGACGTTGCGGGAGCAGGTCCACATGAGGACAAGGCCCTCCTATCACCGGCGCCATCAGCCAAAGGAATCTGGCTCCTCCCAGTGGCCGAGGCCGGAACACCAGCCACCGAGTCCAATGGCGATGTGGCAATTCCTAGAGAAAGGCTATCCAAAAGGTTTGTTACAGGATTCTTTAAGGAAAACTAATAAGCTCTCACAGAGATCATGTATTGAACCTATTGCGGCTAGTCCAACTGATGACA
The DNA here is from genome assembly GCA_033576535.1 of Allobates femoralis. Taxonomy (NCBI): domain Eukaryota; kingdom Metazoa; phylum Chordata; class Amphibia; order Anura; family Aromobatidae; genus Allobates; species Allobates femoralis. The sequence goes on from JARQOC010000001.1 coordinate 469,800,452, forward strand.
AAAAGAAAAAAAGAGTGGTAGATTGTGTAAAATGGGGCCTAACAACCACCTTCTGTCAGCCAAGAACACTTATCTATAGGTTATTGGCAAAATATTGGTTTGTGCTGAGGGGGGACCCTATTCTGTCTGATCACATACCCGATAGGCCTTTTATTACTTACAGAAGGAATAGGAATCTGTGTAATATGGTGGCTCCCAGTAATGTTACAGTAAAGAGATTAGTGAGAGATGATACCAATCCGAAATAATGGGGTTGCTACCCTTGTATGGTACCGAGATGCCTATGTTGCGAGTCGATCAGAAAAGGTGTGAAATTCTTTTCCTCCAGAACTACTGGGGAAAAATTTGACATTAAACATAGGGTCACTTGCCAAACATCTTTTGTGGTGTACTTGTTGGAGTGCATGTGCGGCCTCCAATATGTAGGCCACATGGTACAGGAAATGCCCAATCAGCTGAACAAGCATAGGCATAACATTAGGGTAGGATACCAACTAAATAGTCTCTCTAGACACTTTAATGTTGTGCATCAAAGAGACCTGAGTAAATTGAGCCTTTCCATTATAGACAAGGTGACCAGTAGAGGGAATAATCCATTGGCTAATCTAATCAAGAAAGAACGTTTTTGGATCTACAAGCTGGGTACTTTAAGCCCTGAGGGACACAATTTAACGCTGGCTAATGTGGCTAAATAATAATGTTGGAAGATCCTTTTAGATTGTATTTATTGGTTATATATGCATGTTAATAATGTAAGAATTGGATAATATTGAAGTACAGTGGGACATATAGAGACATAGAGAATTATATACATAAGATGGGGGAGGTAATATATCACATATACACAAATTTTGGGGATGTGAGTGTATATAGTGGGTAGCGGTTGGAGAATGATGATAATTATGGTCATTTAATTCTTAATAATAAATAATTTTTAATTGGTTTTAAAGTATGGATTTTAATGTATTTTATATGGACATTTATGAATTTATATGTTATTATATGCATGTTTTTTAATTATGGATATTTATAACACACTAGCTGTGAGCCCGATGCAAATGCATCGGGATTCTAGAACGTGCATTAATTTGATTATAGTAGATAGCTATTTTTTATTTTATTATTTATTTTGTTTTGTTTTTTTACTATTTTTATTATTATTAAATTTATTTATTATTTGTTATTTTAAGTGAATTTATTTGTATTAAGATTATTTTATTTTATTTAAAAACCGCATATGCGGCGCGGTTGCGGTAATCCCCATACAAAGTATAGGGGGACTTGCGGCAGGTGCGGCAAAATCGCACTTGCCGCACCTGCCGCAAGTCCCCCTATACTTTCTATGGGGAATACCGCAACCGCGCCGCAACTTGCACTTGCGGCGTGGTTGCGGTAATCCTTATGGGGATTACCGCTACCGCGCCGCAAGTGCTCGCACTCAGCCAGCGACTCACAATGCGGCGCGGTTGCGGTAATCCTTATGGGGATTACCGCAACCGCGCCGCAAGTGCTCGCACTCAGCCAGCGACTCGCAATGGCCTGGCGGCCATTGCTCGCGCTACCTGAGCGGGAGATTGCTAGCTTTGTGGCCGAGCCTCTGTTTCTATTTTCGGCCAGCGACTCGCAATGGCCGCTTCGCGGCCATTGCTCGTACTCAGCCTGCGCGAGCAATGGCCTCGCGGCCATTGCTCGCACAGGCCAACGACTCGCATTGGCCGCTGCGCGGCCAATGCTTCGCCGTGGTGACGTCACAGAGTGACATAGCCACGGTCTTTACCGGGGTCCGACACGGAAGTGCCTACGGCAATTATATAGTAGATAGTTGTTAGCCTGATGCAAATGCATCGGGTATCTAAAATATGTTTATTGTTTTTTTAAAGATTTTTAAATAATAATGGCATCATCAATAGCAATAATATAAGCAATAGCATTATTATTAGCAGTAATAGCAGTATTAATAGCATTATTAGCATTAATAATAGCATTAATAACATTATTAATAGCATTAATAGCATTATTATTAGCATTAATAGCATTATTAATAGCATTAATAGCATTAATAACATTAATAATAGCATTAATAGCATTATTGATAGCATTAATAGCAGTATTAATAGCATTATTAGCAGTATTATTAGCATTAATAGCATTATTATTAGCATTAATAGCATTATTAATAGCATTAATAGCATTAATAACATTATTAATAGCATTAATAGCATTATTGGTAGCATTAATAGCAGTATTAATAGCATTATTAGCAGTATTATTAGCATTAATAGCATTATTATTAGCATTAATAACATTAATAATATCCTGAATAGCATTATTAGTAGCATTAATAGCAGTATTAATAGCATTAATATCATTATTATTTGCATTTTTATTTTATATTAATATATTATTAATTATATTATTTTGCATATACATTTTTTATTTTAATGAAAATTATTTAATTTTATTATATTTTAATTACTTAATGTAATTAATATCTTAATTTAATATATTATAATTTAATATATTATTATTTTTTTTTTTTTGTTATTCTTATTTTTTATTTTATTATTTATTTTGTTTTGTTTTTTTACTATTTTTTATTATTATTAAATTTATTTATTATTTGTTATTTTAAGTGAATTTATTTGTATAAAGATTATTTTATTTTATTTAAAAACCGCATCTGCGGCGCGGTTGCGGTAATCCCCATACAAAGTATAGGGGGACTTGCGGCAGGTGCGGCAAAACCGCACTTGCCGCACCTGCCGCAAGTCCCCCTATACTTTCTATGGGGATTACCGCAACCGCGCCGCAAGTGCTCGCACTCAGCCAGCGAGTCGCAATGCGGCGCGGTTGCGGTAATCCTTATGGGGATTACCGCAACCGCGCCGCAAGTGCTCGCACTGGGGCACAGGGGCACTGGGGCACAGGGGCACTGGGGCACAGGGGCACTGGGGCACAGGGGCACAGGGGCACAGGGGCACAGGCTCCGGAGCACTGTGTCAGCATGTGCTGACAGCAGCTGCTCCGGAGCGGGATCACAGGGGCACAGGGGCACTGGGGCACAGAGGCACTGGGGCACAGGGGCACAGGGGCACAGGTGCACTGGGGCACAGGGGCACAGGGGCACTGGGGCACAGGCTCCGGAGCACTGTGTCAGCATGTGCTGACAGCAGCTGCTCCGGAGCGGCACTGGGGCACAGGGGCAATGGGGCACAGGGGCACTGGGGCACAGGGGCACAGACTCCGGAGCACTGTGTCAGCATGTGCTGACAGCAGCTGCTCCGGAGCGGGATGACAGGGGCACAGGGGCACAGGGGCAGAGGCTCCGGAGCACTGTGTCAGCATGTGCTGATAGCAGCTGCTCCGGAGCGGCACAGGGGCACAGGGGCACTGGGGCACTGGGGCACAGGGGCACTGGGGCACAGGGGCACAGGCTCCGGAGCACTGTGTCAGCATGTGCTGACAGTAGCTGCTCCGGAGCGGCACTGGGGCACAGGGGCACAGGGGCAGAGGTTCCGGAGCACTGTGTCAGCATGTGCTGACAGCAGCTGCTCCGGAGCGGCACTGGGGCACAGGGGCACAGGGGCACAGGGGCAGAGGCTCCGGAGCACTGTGTCAGCATGTGCTGACAGCAGCTGCTCCGGAGCGGCATGACAGTGGCGAGGGGTCGCAATGCCCGCTACGCGGGCAATGCCTCGCACATGGTGACGTCACATAGTGACAAAGCCACGGCGTGCCGGGGTCCGACACAAACGTGCCTACGGCAATTATATAGTAGATAAAATGCTTTCATAGGGTGTTTTAATGTATTATACATATCAAATATATTTTATTATGGATCATGAGTAGCCTGAGACCAGGGTATTAGGATCATTAAGGGTTAAATGTTAGAAACTTGCAATTAACCAATCAGACTCCTGGGGCCAGGCTTCCACTCCTTATATAAAGCATTTCTGTGATAAAGTCCCTTATGTCACCTGGGGAAGACGGCTGTACACTGTCGAAACATGTTGAGGTGTATAGGGGACATCTTAATAAAGTTTTGGATGCTTTAATATAAGATAAGTAATCCTCTCCTTCTTAGCGCTCCATTAGACCGCCTTTTATTTTGTTTATATTGGTGGGAATCTATTGACACTCTTGCCCCGCCTCTATCTCCACTACTTAAACTCACGGACATCCTTGCTCGCTCCATAAACATAGCTGGAAGTGGAACGAGGGAGGGCCAGAGATTTTCATCCATTACTATAGATCACCTGATACATGACGGATCACTCCTCTCGCTATCTGAACTTCAGCAGATCCAGGGTCTAAACTTTAAACTTCATTCAATAGAGTTCAATTAAAAACTGCTAAATCACTTTCTTACATCTACTAAACTATCCAGAACTCTGAATACTTACGAAACTCTATGGCCGAAAGTATCCAGACCCAGAAAAATATTCTCAACAATTTACCAGACACTAATAACTACGGATAACTGCCCTAAAAGGGCATACATTACACACTGGGAACGTGACCTGCGCTACAAACTTACACCCACACAAATTATCCACATACGGTATATAAAAAATCACATGGCCCAACACAATGAGTAAGAGCCCAGGAGAACTCATTTAAGATTATTGCAAGATGGTATATCACACCACTCCAAAGCCATAACTAGAGCAGAAATTAACCATCCGAATGCTGGAGATGTGGAGCTACTACCTTGCAGTTATCTCAATATTTGGTGGCTATGCCCTGTCCTTGGTCAATTTTGGCAACAAGTTGAATGCCTTATTCGAACTGTGCTACATAAGGATTTAAGACTTAGGCTAGGGTCATACTTGGCATGAGTTTTTTAAGTGCCTTAAAAATAAGCAGGCGTTTCTGCATGCTTATTTCATTTCTGCATGGGTTTTGTTAGGTGCCTTTAGGCACCCATGCATTTTTCCATGCGTTTTTGAATCAGCACCCAAAAAAAAAAGCATGAACTATTTTTTGGTGCTGATTTAAAAGCGTATGCATTTTTTAGAATACGCATGCGTTTTTTAACATGGGCCCCTATGGAAAACGCATGCGTTTTTGGATGATACTAAACGCATGCGTTTTTGAAGGCAGCTTCTCACATAAGTGCAAAAACGCATGCCAAAAACGCATGGCACTTTAGGCATGTGATTTTTCTATTAAGGCATGCGTTTTTGCTATTGGGGCATGCGTTTTTTGCATGGAGGACTATGGGTGCGTTTTTACATGCGTTTTTAAAAGCGCAGGTCTCCAAAAAAGCATGAAAAATCTGCAAGTGTGACCCTAACCTTAGACCAGAGCTGGCATTTTCCCAATCTGGCTCGAACACAGGAAAGCTTCAACCTTAGCCCAACACATTCTAATTGCCGCAAAACTGTTAATCCCGGTATACTGGCAATCCCCTAATCTACCCACACCAATACAACTACAACAGAAAGTGCAGTTACTATTTCGTGTAGCCGAAAAGGTTGCATTGGTAAACCATACATGAGCGTCCTGTTTGGATACTTGGCGTTCGTGGATCCAATATAGGTCTTCCATTCCAATTAAACAAATATGAGAAGCTGCATGGTTGCACCACAAGACTCATCACTCTCATTGTGCCTCCCAACCCCTCTCCCCACCTCCTTCTCTCGCGCTCTCTTTCTCTCTCTACCTAAATTCTTTATAACCCCTTTCACTAATTTGTTGAACATTACTTTCAGGTTAAATGTTAATCTTCACTTTTGACAAACAATGTTTGTACCGTGTTAGCCAGTAGATAGAAAAATATTAGAATCTGAGAGTCCTCAGTGGTTTATACCTTTTAATGGCTAACTGAAAAGATGGTAAGTATAGCAAGCTTTCGGGACACTTTGTCAGACTGATATCACCTATACCTATATACCTATACCTATATACAGCTAAATTAATCCTAAAAAGAACTGTTATTTAGATGGATAGATATTAGAAGCCTGTACACCAGCCCCAGATGTGCTGACTGGTATATAGTCTCTTGTGGTACAACAAAGTGTGCTATATACCCTGCCTGCCTACCTGTATCCAGCTAGATTAGTCTTCAAAAGGACTGTTGTTTTGATGGATTTTGTATCACAGCACCTACACTACCTAAAAAACCCCAAATCTGTCTCTCACTCAGCAGCACCTCTCCCTACACTAGTGTGGAGCAGAGTGACAAGCACAGCGCGGTCAGATGTTATATAAACCTGATTACACTGTGCATCCATCTAATCTCTGTAATGCCACAACCAACATGGCTGTGGCATTACAGTGTGTGGCAGCCAATCCCTGTATATGGGCTGGCTCTGTAAACAGCGCCAGCATGCAGGGAGGTGGACCCGAGCATGAGCCCGAGCATCTCACAGGTACTCGGTGCTTGCCGAGCATCGCGAGTACTGTGATGCTTGGGCGAGCACCAAGTATTGGTGAGCATATTGCTTAGCTCTAATCATCACATGTCAAACAATTTACCAGTTGTTGCGCAGATTCCAAGAAAATCTGCAAACTCAGAATTCATGATCTGCTGGTTTTTAAGTCTGTGTATTTGGATAATTACGTGAAAGAGGGTGTGTGTTCAAAATAATAGCCGTGTGGAGTTCAATTAGTGAGGTCAATCATTCTGTGACGAAACCTTACGTAAGGGTCAAGCCAGCACATGCTGTAAATACATTTCTCCTTTAAAGCCTGAGAAATATGGCTTCTTCGAGAAATTGTTCAGAAGAACAGCATACTTTTATTAAACATTTGGATGGAGAGGGTAAAATTTATAAAATGTACAGAGAATGATAAGCTGTTTAGCTGAAATGATCTCCAATGCTATAAAATAGAAAGCAAAACTGGAGAAATTTGGAAGAAAACGGAAGACTACCAATCAAATTAATCAAAAATTAGCCATATTGGCAAAGGCTCAGCCAATGATCAGCTCCTGGATAAACAAAGACAATCTCAAGATGCCTGTGAGTACTGTGACAGTTTGAAGATGCCATTGTGAAGCTAATCTATTAGCAAGATGTCCCCACAAATGTCCCAAAGACATGTACTGAAGTGGGTACAATTTGCCAAAGAACACACTAACTGGCCTAAAAAGAAATGGAGAAACCTTTTATTGACTGATGAAAGTAAAATTGTTTTTTCTGGGTCCAAGGTTCAAAGACAGTTCATCACACGACCTCCAAAGTTTAAATTTAAGCCACAGTACACTCTAAAGACAGTGAAGCATGGTGGTACAAGTATCATGACATTGGCATGTTCCTCTTATTATAGTGCCGGGCCTATTTACAGAATACTAGAGATCATGGACCAGTTTGCACATATCAAAATACTTGAGAGTCATGTGAGTATGCTGAAGAGGAAACACTCTTGAAATGGGTGTTTCAACAAGACAATAATCCTGAACACAGCAGTAAATGAAAAAAATCTTGTTCCAGTCCAATAAAATTGAGGTTTTGGAGTGTCAAACCCAATTCCTGGATCTTAATCCGGTAGAACACGTGTGGGGTGACGTCAAAATGCCATTTTTGAGGCAAAGCCAAAAAATTGAAAAATATGGTAGGATGTATTCAAAACATCCTTGGCTAGAATAACAGTTGACAGAAGTTGGTAGACTCTATGCAACAAAAATGTGAAGCAGTTCTAAAAAACTGTGGTTAAACAACTAAACATTTGGTTAGTGATTCCAATGAATACCAATGAATGGTACCAATACCAATAAATTCTAAAAAAAACCAAAAAAAAGTACATATTTTGAGTTTTGTAACGACAAATGCAGACACTGCTATTTTTTTGAACAGCCCAATGTTCATTTTTTTATTTTCTGTAAAATAGTTAAAAACTATATACAATTCAGTTCATGTTTTGATTTATAAAGTAGTATGCAGTGTTCCCAATTCATGGAACTAAAAAGTATTATAAAGATTTTGGGCCAAACTCATGTTTTTGAACACAACTTTATGTTGAGAATGGAGAAGACATGGGGCATAGAAAATGAAATAGAGGTGCTGGATTGGCCCCCACAGTCTCCAAACCTCAACCCAATCAAACACATGTGTGTAGAGTTGAATAAAAAGCTATAAACATTGTATACATAGTCAAGTGAGTTGACAGTATGCACCAATATTGGGAACAGATAGAAGACACCAAGGGATCAGTTTTCGGTAATACATGTGTTGCACTCCAGGGCCGTGGGGTACTCGGAACCGGCTTTAGCTGCTTCCTGGGAGCCACAGGGGTCGAGACCCAGCTCCGTGACCCTGGGCAGTAGATCAAATGTTCAGGGAGATACGATTTGGGGAAAAGGTTGTCGTGATGCCACCCATGGTATTCAGCTATTGAGGGCCGATGCTGCAGTGCAGGACCTTCTAGGATGATGGGAGTGCAGCAAAGGTGATATCGCTCCCCACAGCAACCGGTAAAATCTATGGCGATGATTGGTCATTGGGGTGCAAGACTGAGGTCGCGTAATAACCTACAGGCACACAGGTGTAGTTTCCTTTACTGTAGCAGTAGCTAGAAGCCAGGGTACAATCTACAGGTGATGTTGTGAATCTGAGTGGCCTGGAAGCAAGATAGGGATCTCCTCACGCGTAGAGTTCTCAGGCCTTTGTGCTGTGCTCCTCTTTGCTGGTCCTGGATGCTTGTAGCTAAGCTGCGACCCTTTACTCCTGCTGGAAAGTCCATCACCAGTATGGCAGGCAACTCGAGCCCTTTCCGGAATCACTTCTCTGGCCACTGTCCCTGAGCTCTCCAACACTGCCTGAGCTCTCCAACACTGTTCTGCCTCCAGGTGCCTTGGTGTGACTGGGAGACATGGAATCTCCCACCCTCCTGTTTTTGCTGCTGGGCCTAGAACACCCTCGCAACCTCAGACTCCGGGGTCCATTTTTGGTGCTCTGATCTGGGGTGAATCAGGTAACTGGCTCCACTCACTTCCTTCCTCAGATCCTCTCCTATGGTCCCTCACATTGGCTGGTGGTTATCCTCGGACGAGCCTGACACCGCTCCAGTCCGCAGGATATCTTCACAGTCCACCTAGGAACTGAACTGCCTAACGCCGTCCCAGGCCAGACTTTATAGGGGAGCTCCCCTGAACCCGGGTTAGAACTCCCCTTCTGGTCTGGAGTCAGGAAAGGTGTTGTGTGCCGTGGGCTTACCTGGAGTGGATACACAATCTTGCTTCTGAGCATGACATCACCCCCCAAGGGAGGCAATGCCATTGTGAAAACCGGACTGTGGGGTGCCACACATGTTTGAATCTGATTGAGAGTATGACCAGAAGGTATCAGGCAGTGTTGAAAACCAAAGGATGATTTACAAAATACTAACACAATTATAAAAGTTTAAATGTAGATTTTTAGAGGAAAAACAGTAGCAATGCAGCAACATAACGAGAATCTGCATTACTAATAATATACTAAATAGTTACAAATGAAATTTATGTATGACATAACTAAGATGATTAAAAAATAAATATAGAGCCAGCAGCACCCACGGTAAATTAGGTTATATCAAACCTCCATAGTGGTGCACGTCATACCAGGGAGTCATCCTAGTCAGAGAACAGTTAAATAGAGAAAGACAGCACCACATACCAAACGGGATCCTTCATAACTTCTTTATTCCAGCACCCAGTGCAAGTGACGTTTCGGACTGTGTCCTTTTTCAAGCAACAGCATACACAGACACAGTCTGCTTTATAAAGTATAAAACTCCTCCCCTTAATCACATTTCACCAATCGTGCAGTATACAAAACAATTAACACTTTCCCTCAATATACATAAAGATAAAATTACCCCGTCCACTCACATTTCAGTCCTTATTGCGCACCGATGCTCATAATGTCCATGATCATTATATAAATAATCCAGGTAATGTCCGCATTGTATTGTTATACTCAGTTCATATAGTTACTTCCTTGTTTTTGCATCCACCAATCCGGGCCGGCACCTGTATATGTTGCCAGAGTAACATTGTCATTAAACGTCCTGCAACATGATTACCTCCGCCCCACATCCAATAGGGGACGTTTCATATTGCGCATGCACTACTCCTCGAGCGCTGATTGGTTATCAGGTTTAGTTCCATTACGCATGCTCCGGCGTCTCAGTTACACCAATCAATGGAGAAACGTCGCTTGCACTGGGTGCTGGAATAAAGAAGATATGAAGGATCCCGTTTGGTATGTGGTGCTGTCTTTCTCTATTTAACTAAGATGATTGTCTTTGAAATTATGTTAGTCTTATGCTCAAAGCTGTTGTGGATGGTGATATATGGAGCCTGAAATTCAAAAGTTCCAAACATTGTTATCCTTTTGCTCATCAGTGTATGTCCTGATTCATTCACTATACATGGATATGATGACTGTACAGTGTTTTTGTCCTTTGCTGCCATCTACTGAACTTTATTACTATGTGTTTTCATGTTTGTAGCTTTATTTTCCTGCCATGCCTTTCTATCAGTAACTCCTATCTATTCTCTTCACATCCTTTCTTGCTGGTCAGTGCCATCTTGGCTGAGTAGAGATGAAGAACGGGTTTTCCTTATACCTCTGTGCTCCATCCACCATCGTCTTTCCCTCATCCCTTACTTTATATTCATTAGATATCCCTACATCATCATTGTCAAAGTACTATATATAAACTATCTTAAAGCGAACCTGTCACCCCCTCCAGGCATCTAAAAATACCATAGCCACCTTCTGCAGCACTAAGGCTGCAGTCTGACAAGGTGTCTATAGCATTTATGCTCCCTTGATTCACTGAAATAAAGACTTATATAAAATCTGTTTCAAACCAGACCCAAGACCGGGAGGCGGGTTTTCAAGTGTCTGTCTCCTTCCTCTGTGGTGTCAGTCATCCCTCTCTGCTCTCTGTGCACCGCCTCCAGGGCCATCTCCCTGCATTACAGAGCTTTGTCAGCTCTGCTACAACATAGAGCTGCTGTTATAAGAGACCCCACAGTAGTAAATCTAGCAGGAGGACCCTGTGCAGACAAAGCACTGCCTGCTACATAGCAGCCCTTGAGCTGAGCTGTCAGCAGTGCAGCAGAGTTGAGTTTGTGCTTTAGATCAGGGGCTGAGGACGGAGCAATGCTGCTGGGTACAAGAAACTGAAAGTGAAAACTGCTCAGCTCAAGGGCTGCTATATAGCAGGCAGTGCTTTGTCTGCTCGTCCTCCTGCTAGATTTACTATTGTGGGGTCTCTTATACCAGCAGCTCTATGTTGTAGCAGAGCTGACAAAGCTCTGTAATGCAGGGAGATGGCCCTGGAGGCGGTGCACAGAGAGCAGAGAGGGATGACTGACACCACAGAGGAAGGAGATAGACACTTGAAAACCCGCCTCCCGGTCTTGGATCTGGTTTGAAACAGATTTTATATAAGTCTTTATTTCAGTGAATCAAGGAGCATAAATGCTATAGACACCTTGTCAGAATGCAGCCTTAGTGCTGCAGAAGGTGGCTATGTTATCTTTAGGTGCCTGGGGGGGTGACAGGTTCGCTTTAAAGTTTGTCCACTGTATCTTCCTTTCTGGATTACTTTGTAAACATAGAGAAGTACAGAAAGAGAAAAAATGATACAGAGTGGTCATAGAATATTATGGACTGGATCCCAGTGCCATGTGCTGCCTGGTAATGATAGTCCATCCACAGCATAAGCCTATAGTTGTTGTATACTTCAATACCCTTTCTCAACAGCGAATGCTATGTCCATTAGGCTCACCCACTCATTAACCTGAATTATCTTTGTCTTCGCAGTAAGGTCTGGGGAACTGGCTATTTTCCCCATGGAGAGGAATCTGCCTGCCAGCACAAGGAGAGAGATGAGCTGATAAGGAGACTTTTAGCTGCAATGCTCCTCTGGGAAATATGCAAATTGTCACTTCAGTGAGGAAGTGAAAAATCTCTAGCGCCACCTTTAGGTAGTAATTTTCAAAGTCATAATCGACACTTTAAAAAGCCTTTTCACTGAAGTAACAATTTGCATATATCCCAGAGGAGAATTGCAGCTAAAAGTCTCCTTATCAGCTTGACTCACCCCAGGGCCTTGGGTACCTGGTCCCGCGTGTTGAATCAGTGGGGTTGTCATGCGTGGCTTACCTGAGCCCGTGGCCCTGGTGGTTAATGGAAAAGGGGTTAAAAAAGAAAAATAATAAAAGTTTGTGACGCCATTTACTGTACCCGGGAAAGATACCGGCGCTGCCTTCAGACCTCCGGGGATGGTGTTGCTGCAGATAAATTATACTGCTCCCTTTAGGTGGATTGGGGTCCCCGGGGCAAGGATGGATGCAGGGATTCTGCACAGGGAGGCAGCTCTCCACTCAGCCTTGTGTCTGGTGCTTCAAGGGAAGGTAGCTCATCAGGTGGAGAGGCTGGCAGGCACTCTGAATTAAGGGTAGAATCAGGGACTGCAATAACAGACCCACACACTGGGAGATGTTTCTGTACCTTTTATTAATGGAATTGCAGGTAACGTCCAGGGTACACTCAGGTAGTCAGGAGGCACTTTAGGATCTCAACACCTGGCGAGTTGTGAGGCCTCCCTGTCCTTGTGTGTTTTATTGTCCTGGCATGTCTGAAGCTCAGCCCTGACCTCTCCTGTGTTCCTTGCTTGTATTGCAGGTGGTGAGAACCTATTGCTGGGCACTGCTGCTCTCCTGCAGTTCCTGGCTCTCTTGTATGCTATAGTACATGTGTCCCAGTAGAATGAAGTCTCCTGGTTGTCCGATGCTTTCTCTGTTGGGCTAGTTTTCTCTCACAGACACAGACTCCGGTGTCTGGCTGGTTTCCTGGACTGAACCGATATGGCTCCTCTGCCCCCACTCTGTCCTCGCCTTGCCTCTGACCCTCATTCTTGGGCCCCTGCACTGGCTAGGCTTTCCACTGGCACAGGCTTAGCGCAGCACCGTTCACCAGGTCGTCTTCCTCAGTGCTGCTCCGCACTAAACTGCCTAACTCCTCTCCCATGCCTGAATTTCTATGTGACCCTGCTTGAAGGCAGCAAGTAGAGCTCCCTCTTCAGGTCTGGGGTGGAGGATGTTGCATGTGTAGATTACCTGATGTGGAAATCCCTCCGTGCACCAGGTGATTCTGTGACACTTACCCGCAGGGGTTCCACAAGCTCATCTGTCTCCTTCTGCTGGCAGGCAGATTCCTCTCCATGAGGAAAATAGCTAGTTCCCCAGACCTCATCTTAGTCTCTCACCCAGCCAGATCAGAATTCCCACAAACTGCACTGATGAGGGGCAATCACCCTGAAACGGAGCGTCTGTAGTTTGTATTCTGATCTGGCACAAATCCATGGTCGTATTAACAAGTTTTGTTAAAGAGTTGATTATGACTTTGAGGATTGCTACCTAAAAGTGGCTCTTTGCAGTGAGTGACTTTCAGTAGTATACAGTGAATATTATATTACCAATCACTTTGTTTCTTCTTTATATTTAAATACAGATAACCAGTGAAAATAGAGACTATATCATTATCTGTACTTAACCAATTAGATCAAAGGGCAAAGTAAAAAAAAATGATCATGGCTATGTAATCAGAGAAATGTGTAAAGCTTCCAAAGTTTGGTTCTTTAAAGTCTGGGTGATTTCTCCTTTTTTCCTTTTCCACAGGACAATTAACAATTGAATGAATATAAGCACATTCCACTTTCACCTTTTTTTTTTTGCCCTTTCAAAAATCATATACCTTCTAACTCAGTGTACAGCGTTGGTTGGCACGACGGGAGGCAGTGACCCAGGCAATTGTTCACACAGCACACACAGTTTATTTGGCAAAGTTCAGTTATGTCCAGACCTCCAGGTTCTGGGACGCAGCTGAGTTGGTCGACAGATTAGGGGCACTCGGATACCGGGATAGGCGGTTGCTTCGATGGGGGAATCACGGCTGGTCGGTTCCCGGTTCCGTGCCTTGGACCCTCAGTGGTAGGGGATGGGGGTGATGATGATGGGGGAGGGAATGGTATTGTGACGCTACCTGTGGTACCTGGTAATAGGTTGCCAGCGCTGCGGCTGACTGCTGAGGCGATGGGAGGCAGCGTTGGATAGCACTGCTCTCCACAGGTGGAGCTTTACCTCAGGGCAGCGGGGCAGATGAGAGGAGTTATAGTAGCAGTCTTGCTGTGAACTCTGCAGGTGGCGGCGGGAAAGCAGGCACACACACACAATAGTCTTTGGTTTCAGTACCTTTTTACTGTTGTCTGGTAACAGGCACGGTCCAGGAGGGTAACCAGGTGTCATTGCAGCTTGTGGCATTAACCTTGGAGAGTTGTGAGGCCTCCTCTGTTAGTGCGCATCATTTTTGGGGTAAGCTATGCCTGTAGCTGAACCTGCTGCTACTTCTCCCTCTCAGGGTGCTGTTCCACAACTGACAATGAGGACCTCTCTGTGGGATTCCTATCCTCAGCTAGGTCCCTGGTCCTTTACTTGGTCAAGTTTGGATTCTTCTACTTGTTACTTCAGGGGGACTGGATCCTCCTGATCTGTCTGGACTATTCCTGCTACTATATCTTATCAGCAGTTGCGGACTCTGGTGTCCGGGTATCTAAAGGGTTCACAAGTCTGTTCCCTTCTTCTTGCTTCTCCCCCTGGCCTCCGTCCCTCTCCCTAGGGCTCAGCACAGCTGGGTCAGTGTCCCCTGGTTCTGGGCCTGCTTGATCCCAGCAAATAGCTCCTTACAACTGCTCTCTTCTCTGTCTGACTTGAACTGCCTGACTCCTCCCCTCAGGCCTGGATCTTTTATAGGGGATCTGGCTTAAGGCAGGCAGTGGAGCTCCCCCTCCAGGTCTGAGGTGGAAGGTGTTGCATGCTTTGTGTGCCAAGGTGTATATCCCTCCCTGCACTGATGGGTGCTGTGACAATGCCCCGCAGGGGTGCCACACAGCCGGTATAATCTCGTACATCTCTAGCATAGACCAGTATGCACACTGTCCCTCTGCCAGGCTCTGTCCTGGCCGGGTCCACGGGCAAGGGCCTAAACCTCGGCTAGGCTGTGTTCTGTCAGCACACAACCTCTCTCCTCACCTTCCAATCATTAGAGTCATAAGCCTCTACTCTGAGAGATAATATACAAAGAAGGGCGCACACCTCTTAATGTTGGGTGCTAGCCTGAAATTTATATATACTTACTATAGAGTGATTCTGCTGCACACCAACATTTCATGTTTTCAAAGGAAAAAAGCTTATGGCTAACAAGTACTATTGCAATGTGAACAGGAACCAAAAACATGTTGAAAAGCTAATGAAAGCTATCTAAGGAATAAATGTGAAAATATTAGTTAGAATGTAATGGCCATGACATCCGGAAGCCCAGTAACCGCTTTCAAGGTTTTTTCAAACATGAAATGTTGGTGTGCAGCAGAATCACTCTATAGTAAGTATATATAAATTTCAGGCTAGCACCCAACATTAAGAGGTGTGCGCCCTTCTTTGTATATTATATGTAGTAAATTGGAGCAGCACCCTCCCCCACCCAGTAGCTGCTATGAGATCCTACACAGTCCTGAAAAATCCTTTAAAAGCAGGTTTTAATTGCACATAGGGCATTATCCCATACACACAGCCAGACTGCAGACATGAGGTTTTTAGTTAGGACCCAGTAGTGTGAAAAAACCTTGAAAGCGGTTACTGGGCTTCCGGATGTCATGGCCATTACATTCTAACTAATATTTTCACATTTATTCCTTAGATAGCTTTCATTAGCTTTTCAACATGTTTTTGGTTCCTGTTCACACTGCAATAGTACTTGTTAGCCATAAGCTTTTTTCCTTTGAAAACATGAAATGTTGGTGTGCAGCAGAATCACTCTATAGTAAATCTACTCTGAGAGAGACACACCCTGATTGCAGCTCAGCTTTACACCCATGCCTGGACTGGGAATCCTCCAAGACCCGGAGTGGATGCTCCTATAGGGATATGGAGCACAGTCTGGGAGACACATACTGGCCATCATAGATCATTGTCTCACAACGGTAAAATAAAAAACAAAAAAAAGCTGCATTTACCCTCCTCCTAATTAAGTGTTGTGTCTCTGGCATGGCTCCAGCAATTTAGTTCAGACTGAAGTATGTGCATTACTGTTCTCTCTTCCCTCTGGCACACAGAGACAACTCTATTACACCACGCATGCATCTTCCAGCCCAGAATCATCGTTCTCTAGACTATCTTACATCTGCGCATTGTGACTTTCTTTTTTGGCTGGAGGACTCATGCATGTGCTATTCTTATCCCAGGGCTCACTAGAGTACGAGGTTATTCAACTACTGTACTGTCTTTACTTCTGACCTCCATTATATCACTTATTTGTTCAAGTTTAAGCAAATGATATGTATATGTATAAAATTAAATTACTATATAAGAACAGACAGTTGACGTCGCCATCTACCTCTACCCCTCACACGCGTTGGGTCTCTGGGTCTGTGTCCCCTAATACCTATTGATATGTTCCAGGTTATGTAGGATTGTTGCTCTCCTTTTTGGGACTATCTTTTAATATATTGGGGCTGCTACATGCAATATTGATTCTTTTGTACATTGCCGTATAAACTCTGTCTCTTATACATGTGCACTTTATTGTATGAACTGTCAGTTCAATTCCATCCAATCTCCCGTTATTGAAGTTTCTTTGTATATATTTACCATTGTGCTTGCTGATACAAAAGTGGATTTGTACTATTTTTGTTATATTTGCCCCCCTATACCTTTATCATTGTCTGTATTGTGAATCCTTCCTGGACCTCTCTGTGTAGGGGGTTGATTGTTGTGATTCCTTATTGGAACACATGCCAATCTTCTTCAACTTTCACTTTTTTAATTGTTTTTAGTATCTGTATGTATTGTTTGTCCTGTTTTTCTATGATTAATTAATAATTATTGTTATTTGATATTTTGGGGTGATCCCAATTATTATAAACGCTATCTTCTCTTTATTTTTACTGTATAGACTGACGTAGTGACATCATGTTGAGATCCCTGCAGCCAATCACTGAGCTCAGCAGTTTGGCCAATGTAAGTAGTGCGAGCAACCAGACTTTCTACGTGATGTCATCAATATAGCTATATAAGTCAGAAACCAAGGCAATGCCAGAGATACAACACTAGGCCTGTGGAGGATAATTAACCTAAAGTTGTTAAATTACAATGAAATGAGCCCATAGTCAATAATTTTCTTGAAGGAAACATCCCCTTTAACTTTACAAGGATGACTAGATTTCACCATAATCCAATTTATTCCTATATAAAGTATTGAACTAGTCACACCTTATTGGGCTGTTCTTTTTTTTCCCGTAGCATTCTAAAAAAATTGAAGGATGAGAAGTTAATTTATTTAGGACAACAACACAGGTAAGCTCTCTCCAGGGCCTGTGTAAAATTCAAGCATCAGAAAACAGGGAACTATAAAAGAACAACAAAAACTTCAATATTAGAGGTGATGTCTCCATCAAGACCTTAGACCTCCAAGCTGCAGTGAACACTTTTGTTCATACTCAGCTTAAACTCTAGAGCCAAGAAAACAAGCAATCTTTATTTCTTCTTTCATTTAATTTTACTGCCTCTAAATGAGTTTTCCAACTCTGATGTTACTATTCTCATTCGAACTTTTATTTTCTTCACAAACCCTTGTAACAAGAATGTGTTTTCTACAATAATTAGTATCAAACTATTCAAACTGGTTATAGAGAAATGAAAAGATTTTTAATTAAAGATGACCGATTATAAAAATTTTATTTATTTAAAACCAGATGTAACAACATTAATGATAAAAAAAATTATTAAGTAAGAAGCAAAAATGGAGAAAATAAATATTTGATGTCAGGTTAATCAATCAAATTAGCCAACTTCAGCTGAAATTGACTCCAGGGGAATTCTATAGCTCCCCTACTTTGCTTATGATTTGCCCACCCCAGAGCTGTGGGGCACTCGGAATAAGGCTTTCAGGTACATCCGGGGGAGTTACAGGGGTCTCGACCCAGCTTCTGTGACCCCGGATGAGTCAATACTCTAGCAGGGGTTTGAACTGGTTCGATGAAGTTTTTGGATGGGAATAAAGTTTGTAAGGAAAATGTTTATGACACCACCTACAGTTTCTGGTTATTAAGAACCAACGCTGTTGGTCAGACCTCCGGGGTTGGTGGTATGGTAGCCTGGTGTCGTTGCTCCCCGTAGGTGGATCGGGAACCCCGGGGTAGATGTGCCTAATTGCAATAGCTTCATAAGGTCGGATTTACGCTGGGCCTCTTTGTCTCATGTACTGTTGCAGTTGGCGGCTCCGCAGGCAGGGAATAACACAGTCTCACACAGTGCTGAAATTTTGTACCTGGTTTACTCACTTCAGTGCAATTTGCCACCGGGCACTTCTCTCTACCAAGTCCAGTCTAGCTTATCCTCAAGGAATCGGGATAGCTTGCCCAGAACCCTTTTATATGCCTGTCCAGTCTCTAGTCTCTCACTCCCAGTGCTATGTGTGGCGCCCCGCAACGAGTGCGTCACAAGAGGGTATTGCAGCCATAAATGCAGCCGCAATATTCTCTGACACAGCAGTGATCTGGTTAACTTGGAAATCCAACCCTGCATGCATCACCTAGAACAGAGGGCCAATCCTAGGTCCTGGTGGGCGGAGTGCTAGGGAAGTGTGTAGGAGAACAGACCCTTAGTCATAGAGAGAAGGGCTCTAGAACTTGACCTGAGCAGTCTAGAACTTGGAGTAGCAGCGGGGGCTCCGCACCCTGTGCAGCCCCCGGGCCGTCACCGGTCAGGTGTCAGCACCTGAGGCCTCAACAACCGGGATTGGGCATCGTAACCACGGGTTCCCAAAAGACTTCCGTGCCCACAACTCACAGCCGGTTCACTGGTACCAAAGCTGGCAGCAGTTCACCTCTGCTACGCGAACCAGAAGCGTGGAGGAGCAGCTTCACAGGAGCACCCCACCACCAGCCAACTTCCAGTCGTCTAACCAGCGGTGTACCCACCGAGGGATCCAAGGCTCCCCAAAACATCCATAACGTACATCTTGGATAGGGCATTGAAGCAGCCTCCCCGTACCCGACCTGGTATTCCTGGGTGACACTGGCAACCACTTAGTTAGAATGGAGGAACACTGCGGATTTCTAAGGGACACCATCACTGCTGAGTCCACCCGGTCCACTACCCGTGAACTGTATACCATGTACTGCCTGCTGGTTACAGTAAAGACCCGTTGCAGAGACTTTCTGTGTCCGTGCTTTCTTATGAACTGTCCGTCCGCACTACAAGGTAACCGCAGCTGCCGCACAACATCTTAAGCAGCTCCAGCCTCCGGGGATCACCGCTCAGCCTGTGGGGAGCGTTCCATCTTGCTGCTATCCATCCCCCGGAGGTTCCGCAGCGTCGGTAGCCCTTAATGAAACTACTCATAGGTGGCGTCACGAATAAATTTAAAACCCCTTTAATCTGTTCCACCAAGACGTCTTCAACCCTTTTGATCTGCACTACACCGGGCCCCACTACCGGCAGGCGCGGCCCACCCGTGACAAGGAGGAAGGAAGCATCGCCTGTCTAAACCGGAGTCCCGGCCACGGTGAGTCACTATGTCCTCACCTTTATTGTCAGCGCCTCTGCATTCAGTGCCCCGGTCTAGCAGCCACGGGTTTTGTCGGATGACCCTAGTTCAGTTGCCTTCCCAGCGGGTTCCAGCCACCACTCCTGTAGCCTGCATGGCCTCCAGTTCAGTGGTTCTGGCTTACAGCATCCGCGCCATGTTCAGGACCGGGTCCCTGATTCTTGACCAGCCCCTCGGCCTGACTATTGTCAGTCCCGGATTCGGGCACACTGGTCATTCTCACTCCACCTGTGCCCCTAGGGTCTCCTCTGTCCTTCCTCCTTGCTGCTGCTCACTACCTCACTTGCTTACTTTCTGTTTCCACCCACTGTCTGATCATTCCTTGTCCCCTCTTGACTGTACCCTCTCCCCTGGTTCGCCAATGGTCCCCTGGATTCTAGGGAGTGTGGATATGTTTGGTGGTGACCTGGGTTTACCATCCTGCTTCCCTTTTGGACTGGGATACCACATCCGGTTATTGGGTGCAGTACCCCTTGGTGGCGATCAGACTGGTGGGGCACCACACTTATGTCACTTTCCCATGATGCATAACATCGAGGGAAAATGTATTAGACCAAAGTCACACAAGTGTATAACTTGCACAATGATCGCATCGCATTGCCCAGACTGGCTGCAGAACTCTTGACCTGAGAGTGACAGCTGCATAGTGGTATATTAAGCTTAGGTCAGGAGAGTCAACGGTCCTAGCATTTTGATGCCTTCATTACATGAGTCATACAGTAGTCTAATATACAATGCCTTTTCAGACTGGAAAAAAGCTTGAATTTTAGTCCCACCAATTGGAAGTACAAATCCTGTAATTCAATATTGACCTATTAATGAGTCTTTCCATATGAGGATAATAACCATACCAAAATCTCAATTTGCAGACATATTTTTTGGCATATTGCCCCTCATCAGTTCAAAGCATTATATCTGGTTTGGCTAGATAAATGGCTAAGGGTACTTTCACATCAGCGTTTTTTGCCGTTTGCGGCAGATGCGGTGAAAAAAATGTATCTGCCGCAATTACAGCATAACCGCTGCACTTGCGGCACAGTTGCGGCAAGCCCCATGCAATGTCTATGGGGCTTGTGGTAAGTGTGCGGCAGGTGCGGCAAGTGCGGTTTCGGCACTTGCGGCATGTGCGGCTGCGAAAAAAAAACGCGATCAGTAGGGATGGGCGAATCTACTCGCTAGGACTCGTTACTCGGCGAGTAGTAAGGGACTCGCAGGACTCGGTACTCTGCAAGTTTCCCAGTGATTACTCGCACGAGTCCAATGCAAATCAATATCAATCCTAGTTTTGTCATAAACGCTGACAAAACTAGGATTGTCATTGTTTGCATTAGACTCGGCTACTGTGCCAGTGATAGCAGGGAAACTCGCAAATAACTGCTGTTACATTGCGAGCCGAGTCCAGCTGTCTTCTCTGTGCAGCTCCAGGGTCCTAGAGCCCGCCTGCTCACAGACATGATGTAGCAGTGCTGAGATTGTTCTCAGTCTGCTCATTCCCTGTGCATAGACATCTATCTATGCACAGGGGATGTAGCAGAGAGGACATCGCGTTTTGGACTACGTCGGACGGAAGAGGATTTTTTTAATTAAAGATGGAGTCCCTAATGGCTTTTTTTTTTATTTCAAATAAAAATTTTTCTCTGTGTTTTTTTAACCCTTTATTGGAGATTCTTAGTGGCTGGGTCAAACGTGGCCTGACATTAAGAATCTCGGGCTTAATACCAGCTTGTATAACAAAGCTGGTATTAACCCCTTTATTACCCAGCGTGCTACCGTCACCAGGGCCGCTGGAAGAGCGGGGTTCAGCGCCAGAGGATGGCGCTTCAATGAACGCGCCATCTTCTGGGGCGGCTGCGGGCTGCAATTTGCAGCGGGGGGTGCCCAGAAAGCTTGGGCATCCCTGCGCTGCGGATTCCAGCCCCCAGCTGCTTAGCTGTACCTGGCTAGACATAGAAATTGCGCGGAACCCCACGCATTTTTTTTTTATTATTTCATGAATTTCAGAGTCAGAGTCTCAGAGTCAGAGTCAGAGTCAGAATCTCAGAATTTCATGAAATAATTTAAAAAAAATGCGTGGGGCTCCGCGCAATTTCTATGTCTAGCCAGGTACAGCTAAGCAGCTGGGGGCTGGAATCCGCAGCGCAGGGATGCCCAAGCTTTCTGGGCACCCCCCGCTGCAAATTGCAGCCCGCAGCCGCCCCAGAAGATGGCGTGTTCATTGAAGCGCCATCCTCTGGCGCTGAACCCTGCTCTTCCAGTGGCCCTGGTAGCAGTGGCACGCTGGGTAATAAAGAGGTTAGGGCCAGCTTTGTATTATCAGCTGGCCCTAAGCCCGAAATTTATGGCGGTCATGCCAATATTAGACATGACCGCCATGAATTTCTATTAAATTGTTTTAAAAAAAACACAACACAAAGAAAAATTTTTATTAGAAATAAAAAAAAAAGCCATTAGGGACTCCATCTTTAATTAAAAAAATCCTCTTCCGTCCGACGCAGTCCAAAACGCGATGTCCTCTCTGCTACATCCCCTGTGCATAGATATAGATGTCTATGCACAGGGAATGAGCAGACTGAGAACAATCTCAGCTCTGCTACATCATCTCTGTGCACAGACATTCATGTCTGCATACAGGGAATGAGCAGACTGAGAACAATCTCAGCTCTTCTACATCAGGCAGCAGGCGGGCTCTAGGACCCTGGAGCTGGCAGCCAGCACACAGAGCAGACAGGACTCTTATCTGTGCGAGTTTCCCAGCGATTACTTACAAAGTAAACGAGTCCAATGCAAATAAATGACAAAACTAGGATTGCTTCAGGCTGAAGCTTCCGAGACACATCTGCGATTTGTAAATCTCACACTACTCGCTATTACTCGCTTCCCCATTCATTAACATTGGACTCGCTAGACTCGCAACGAGTAGCGAGTCCTGTGCTCGGACTCGCTAGAGTCAAGCGATTCCGAGTAATTTAGGATTCGCCCATCACTAGCGATCAGCCGCGGTTTTTATGCGGCTGCACCTGCCGCAAGTGCCGATACCACACTTACCGCACTTGCCGCAAGCCCGCATAGACATTGTATGGGGCTTGCCGCAACTGTGCCGCAAGTGCAGCGGTTATGCGGAAATCACGGCAGATGCGTTTTTTTCACTGCATCTGCCGCGATCGGCAAAAAACACTGATGTGAAAGCAGCCTAAGATAGGCATCTAATGGTAGGTTTACACGCTAGGACATCCTGAACGATATCCTTGAAACATCACAGATTTGTGATCGTTAAAAAGATATAGTTTGGACATCATTGCGTGTAAACGAACGATATAGGATGAAAAGATCGTTGGTTTGTTCATCCTAGGTTTGAGATCCTGACCTGAAATCTATCGATCGTTGTCCAATTAAAGCTGCTTCAGGAAGCAGCATCGTTCAGTGTAACAGCTTTTTGAACGATATCGTTCAAAAAGCTCCTATTCCTGCCGCTTTATTACATCACTCACTCCTTCCTCTCCTATTTAACAGTTGCGCTGCAGCATAGGATATCGTAAATGATCACGTGATCGTTCCAAGAATATCGTTTACGATGGCTGGCAGGTCTTGCCCTAGGAGGCAGTCAACTTTTTCCAGCCAGTGGCAAAGTGAGGACCGGGGGGGGGCCTGCTAGCACTCCAGAGGCCAAGTGAAGAGTGGGGGGGTGCTAGTGATCCAGAGTGCAAGTGAATAGAGGGGGAAGGGGGTGGAAGGCTGGCGCTGCTTCACTCACCTACCAGCTGGCCGCTGCCGCTGCTGCAGTCCTTGTTCACTGTCAGCCTCCATGCTGACGCCCGCATCCCGCCTGCTGTGTCCCAGGTCTCGCTATCAGTCAAGTGAGTGTGTGGCCGCTCTCACTGTGGGGCCGGCCCTAAACTATCCATGCGGTTCAACAATGATTCATACAATGTATTAATGAAGTCATCAGGAATAGCAAATAATGCAGTCTTACATGCCTCCCAGAGTTCATCTAGATTCTTTGGTTTTGTCTTCGAAGCTTCCTCTTTCATCCTACCCCAAACATGCTCAATGATGTTCATGTCTGGTGACTGGGCTGGCCAGTCCTTGAGCACCTTGATCTTTTTTGCCTGGAGGAACTTTGTTGTAGAGATGGATGTATGAGATGGAGCACCATCCTGCTGCAGAATTTGACCCCTTTTTTGATTTGGAATATAAGAGGTAGTTAATACTTCTTGATATTTTGGGCTATTGATATTGCCTTCCACCTTGCAAATGTTTTGCACACCCCCATACTGAATGTAACCCCAGACAATGATCTTTCCACCACCAAATTTGGATCTATATGGACTCCAGTAGGTCTCTGCAGTATTTGCGGTGGCTGTGATGTAATTCTACTGAAGATTCATCAGAGAAATCTACCATCTGCCACTTTTCCAGCATCCATCTGTTTAGCAGGCTGTGGGGACTTTGAAAATGCCACACGGTTTTTTATTTGCCTTTTGTTTAGTATTGGCTTCTGGGCACTTATTTGACCATGGAGGACATTTTGAGACAGAATCCTACAAACTGTTCTAGTTGACACTTGGACTTGAGGTGACCAGGCCTGTTGGAGCTCTGCTGCAGTGGAAGAGGGGCTTGCTTTGGATTTTCTAACCAAAAAACCTTCCTCCTGAGTAGTTGTCTTGCGGGGTCTGCCGGACCTGGGCTTGTCAAAGACATCTCCAGTCTCTTCAAATCTTTTTTTAATTTTTTCAACTTGACACTGACACACATTAAAGGTGACAACCATCTCTGCAGTGGATCTGGTCTTCAGCCTCTTGATAATCAAGGCTTTGGTTGCAGGGTGGATTTTTGGCATGGTGTCAGAGCTCAAGTTGAGGTTCAAGTGAAGGTCTGGGGTGCTGGTTTTTTTTTTATACACACCCACTAATTAACCAATCATTTACGGAGCAGAGGTGAGGATGTAAACTAGGATTGGGCGCATTATATGACCAGGCGACAAAACTTTTTTCTTGCCAAAATCTGACTATTGTGTGTTCATTAAATGATCAATATTTCAGCATTAATGACAATTTATTTTCTTAGCCTAAATCACATTTGGGAGGATTTCAGTTTTAAAAATAGTACCGTATATACTCGAGTATAAGCCGAGTTTTTCAACCCAAAAATTGGGCTGAAAAGTACCCCCCTCGGCTTATACGCGAGTCAGTGCGGGGGCTGCTGTATACAGCGGTATACAGCAGCCCCCGCATCCCCAGTAATGCAGGGCCTCCCCAGCCTGACTCCGGTCACCTGTAAAGCAAATTATACTTATCATTGTCCCGCTGCCGTCCGTGCCCGCATCTGCCGACATCGCGATCCTCCATCTTCATGCGTCTTCTTCCTGTTTCCTGTGTTCGTCGCAGCCAATGACGTCATTACCGGCGCCGAACACAGGAAACAGGAAGAAGACGCATGAAGATGGAGGATCGCGATGTCGGCAGATGCGGGCGTGGACGGCAGCGGGACAATGATAAGTATAATTTGCTTTACAGGTGACCGGAGTCAGGCTGGGGGGGCCCTGCATTACTGGGGCTGCCTGTATACTACCACTGGGGCTGCTGTATATAGGGGCTGCTGTATACACCAGTGGGGCTGCAATACCACTGGGGCTGCTGTATATAGGGGCTGCAATATCACTGGGGCTGCAATACTACTGGGGCTGCTGTATATAGGGGCTGCTGTATACACCACTGGGGCTGCAATACCACTGGGGCTGCAATACCACTGGGGCTGCTGTATATAGGGGCTGCAATACCACTGGGGCTGCAATACTACTGGGGCTGCTGTATATAGGGGCTGCTGTATACACCACTGGGGCTGCAATACCACTGGGGCTGCAATACCACTGGTGCTGCTGTATATAGGGGCTGCAATACCACTGGGGCTGCAATACCACTGGGGCTGCTGTATATAGGGGCTGCTGTATACACCACTGGGGCTGCAATACCACTGGGGCTGCTGTATATAGGGGCTGCAATACCACTGGGGCTGCTGTATATACCACTGGGGGCTGCTGTATATACCACTGGGGGCTGCTGTATATCATACTGCTAGGGCCTGTATACCACTGCTGGGGGCTGTATACCTGTGCTGGGGTCCACCCTTGGCTTATACGCGAGTCAATAGATTTTCCCAGGTTTTGGGGGCAAAAGTAGGGGGGTTGGCTTATACACGGGTCGGCTTATACACGAGTATATACGGTAATTTATAAAACCAATGGATGAATTTAACATCAGGTTATAACCTTTTATTTGCATAACATGGATAAGCAACATCACTTTTGTCAGGGACTGTAGTTGAATACCACTGACATTTATAGATACAGTAGAGTAAATATATTCACTATTCAGTATCCTATACTCCAGACAGCCAGCAGTTGTACTACAGATACCCTTGAGAAAGGCTATACTTTGGGGAGATTATCTGTTATCATCACACTGGTGTATTACACTTAAATACCTTGTTTTCAAAATTATCCAAGGGTCTCATCTCATTGTCGAAGGTCACTATATTTACACTACAGCACTGTAGTCCTTCAGAGCATGAAAAAAAAACTCTTTGTAGTTTGAGCGTTATAGATGCAGGGCAAGATTGCTGGGTTTCAATGATGAATAATGTACTGGTGAGTCCGCAATATTAAAGTAATCCTGTTCTACATCTGCTGGCAAAGCACATAATCTGCATGCCGCTCTTCCTGTGTTGATGACCTACAGTGGATTAAAAAAGTATTTGCCCCTTCCTAATTTTCACACTAATATGTTTCAGATCACCTAACTAATTGAAATGTTAAACAAAGATAACACAAACAAACACAAAATTAAGTTTTTAAAAGAAGGTCTTTATTATTATAGGAAGAAGAAATCCAAACCAACAGGGACTGGTGTGCAAAAAGGATTTGTATACCACCTTCAAACAGAAACTAAAATAAGTTAACTGTGGTTTATCACATCTTTGGATAGCTGAGTTCATTTTCCCTAGCCACACCCAGGCCTGATTATTACCACACCTGTTTTGAATCAAGCAATCACTTAAATAGGACTTGCTTGACAAAGTGAAGCAAACCAAAAGATCCTCAAAACTAGACATTATGCCATGATACAAAAAATACAGGAACACATTAAAAACATAGTCATTGAGATCTATTGGTTTGGAAAGGGTTATAAAGCCATTTCTTAAGCTTTGGTACTCGAGCAAACCACAGTGAGAGCCATTATTCACAAACATCGAAAACATGGAACAGTGGTGAACCTTCCCAGAAGTGACCGGCTGACCAAAATTACCCCAACACTGCAGTGACAACTTATACAAGAGATCACAAATGAACTCACAACAACATCCAAAGATCTAAATGCCTCACTTGTCTCAGTTAAGGTCCGTGTTCTTGACTCCACCATAAGACAGAGACTGTTTTATAAATGACCTGCATGGCAGAGATCCAGTACAAAATTCACTGCTGAGCAAAAAAAAAACCAGACAATTGTCTCAGTTTTGCTATAAAACATCTTGATCATCGCCAAGGTTTTTGGGGGAATACTCTGTGTACTGATGAGACAAAAGTTGAAATTTTGAAAGGTGTATTTCCCATTACATATGAAATAAAATTAAAACAACATTTCAGAAAAGGAGCATCATATCAACAGTAAAATATGATGTAAGTATCAAGGTATGAGGCTTAGGGATGGGCGAGTCTACACGCTAGGACTCGTTACTCGGCGAGTAGTAAGGGACTCGCAGGATTCGGTACTCTGCGAGTTTCCCAGCGATTACTCACACAGTAACGAGTCCAATGCAAGTCAATGGCAATCCTAGTTTTGTCAGAGTTTACTTTTTCTCACTCGCTAGACTCGCTATATCACATCGCTATGTAGCTTGAATCTCCCCAAATCGTTTAAAAAATCGCACCGCTTCATGGATACCCGCTGTCAGCAGCGAGTCTGAGCGAGTTTGAGCGAGTCTACGAATCCGAGTCCTGTATACTGTATTCGGGACTCGCGAATACAGAATCTGTTATGTTCCGAAAAAGCTTCCGAGACAGCCTAGCGTGTTAGGTCAGAAAACTTGTGAAGATGGACAAGCATGTTAGCCAATCATATTCAGTATTGCCACAGCCATGTTGGTTGTGGCAGGACTATGATTAGCTTCTGTCCATCGTGATGCCTATGTCATGTATGAGAGGCGAGGCTGTATATAAGCTTTGCCACTGCCATTTTCTCCACATTCCTGTGAGATCTGACCTAGTGCAGGGTGAGATGGATGCTGGAGCAGATCATAGGGATGTGTCAGTCAGTGGTAGGGAAACTTAAAAATTCCTTATATTTAACCCAAACAGCTCTTCTGAGAGCTACCAGGAGGACAGAGGAGTACTGTGTAGAGGTCTGTAGGCAGGCAGGCAGGCAGGGAGGTGCAGCCTTACAGTGCACACAGGACCGACCTCATAGCTTAGCTTACTCACTCAGCTGTCCTAATAGCTGAAGTCAGAGGCTTAGCTGAGGTACTATTTCCTATTTTTTTGCACCTGATAGATTTTGGGTCATAATAACCCCTTCAGTTTTCTTTTCTTTGTGGCAGACCAGTGCGTTGCTGCTCTCCTAGCTGCAAATAGCACGTACGCCACCTACTTGTGCGAGTACTTGTGCGCACTTAATAATTTTTGCAGGGACTAGTGTGCTGCTACACAGACACGGACACATTTCTTACTTAGGCTGCCTTCACACTGGCATTCCCCTTCGCAGCGTTCTACGGAGGGGAATCACCATGTGTGCGCAGCCAGCGCAAGCCCCTATGTTTAGAATAGGGACGCACGGTGCTGCGCTTGACAGCGCAGGACCGTGCGCACCCATTTACTCCCATATGTGATCTGTGCGCAGGCGGATGCCTGCGCACAAATCACACACTCCCGCCCGCACCAGGGATGCAACATGTCGCGTCCCTGGTGCGGACGAGACTGTGTGATCTGTGCGCAGGCATCCGCCTGCGCACAGATCACATGTGGGAGTGAATGGGTGCGCACGGTCCTGCGCTGTCAAGCGCAGCACTGTGCGCTCCCATTATAAAGATAGGAGCTTGCGGCTGCTGCGGTCACATTGCGGACCCCTCCGCAGAACGCTGCGGAGGGGTCCGCAAATGTGAACCCAGCCTTAAGGTGCACTTTTAAAATAAAACCTTTAATAAATATTTGTTAAAATAACAAAAAAGGGTTCTCCCACACCTAGTGTCTATAAAACACACATTACAGACAGGGATGGGACAATATCCCTATCAAACCCTGTCTCTTGTTCTCTTGTTATCATATAATTTGGATAAAAACCACAGACACGGAAACAGCAGCAAAAAACTGTTACGAGTGGGGTTTCCAAAACGGCAATGCGAGCGCTTTCCGAGACATCTGCGATTTGTAAATCGCACATTACTCGCTATTAATCGCTTCTCCATTCATTAACATTGGACTCGCTAGACTCGCAACGAGTAGTGAGTCCCAGGCTCGGACTCGCTAGAGTTAACTATTCCGAGTAATTTAGGACTCGCCCATCACTAATGAGGCTGATTTGCTTATTAAGGACCTTGAAGACTTGCTGTGGTGAACCTTACACTTGGGTTATGCAGCAGGATAATGATCCAAAACACACCAACTAGTCTACTTCTAATTGGCAAAAAACAAAAGTAAGACTTTGGAATGGCCTAGTCAAAGTCCTGACCTCTAAAAGGTTGTTCATGCTCGGAAACCCTCCAATGTGGCCGAATTACAACAATTCTGCAAAGATGAGTGGGCCAAAATTCCTCCAGAGCATTGGAAAAGACTCATTACCAGTTATTAAAAAAGCTTGACTTCTTCTAAAGGTATCGTTACACGGGGCAACATCACCGGCAACTCAGGGGCGTGGCAAAGTTGAAGCAACATTGCTAGTGCGTTGCTACATGCAACAGGGCGATTTCAATGGTGATAAGTTGCTTGAGCGGAGTTGCCAGGTTTTTGAACATGTTGGTAAACCAGGCGATGTTTCTCAGGTGGTCTGCTACCATTGCTCTGTGACACCGCAACAGCAATGTTGAAAGCAACTTCCCCTATTCATTACAATGTTAAGGATCGCTCGCTGGGTTGAGTTTAACCCTGCCAGCGAAATTTGCTTTCAACATCGCAGCTGCGTTGCCGGCGATGTCTCTGTGTGTAACATCTCACAAGCAATCTTGGCAAAGTGCCCAAAACGTGCATGCTTCTGTGAGTTGCCGGCGATGTTGCCCCGTGTAACGGTACCTTAAGAGTGGCCCAACCAGTTACTAATTTTAGGGGGCAATCAAACGAGACTTTTTTTTTTATATCTTTGAGAAATGGCTTTCTTCTTGCCACTCTTCCATAAAGGCCAGATTTGTGCAGTGTACGACTGATTGTTGTCCTATGGCAGACTCTTCCACCTCAGCTGTAGATCTCTGTAGCTCATCCAGAGTGATCATGGGCCTTTTGGCTGCATCTCTGATCAGTCTTCTCCTTGTTCGAGATGAAAGTTTAGAGGGATGGCAGGGTCTTGGTAGATTTGTAGTGGTCTGATACTACTTCTATTTCAATATTATCACTTGCACAGTGCTCCGTGAGATATTTAAAACTTGGGAAATCTTTTTGTATCCAAATTCGGCTTTAAACTTCGCAACAACAGTATCACGGACCTGCATGGTGTGTTCCTTGGTCTTCATGATGTTCTCTGCACTTGAAACAGAACCCTGACACTATCACAGAGCAGGTGCATTTATACGGAGACTTGATTACACACAGGTGGATTCTATTTATCATTACCAGTCATTTAGGACAACATTGGATCATTCAGAAATCCTCACTGAACGTCTGGAGTGAGTTTACTGCTGGAAGAAGGTTTCTAGAACCGAAATGTCGCTATATATATACAGGGTGGGCCATCTATATGGATACACCTAAATAAAATTGGGAAGGTTGGTGATATTAACTTCCTGTTTGTGGCACTTAGTAAATGGGAGGGGGAAAACTTTTCCAGAAGGGTGGTGACCATGGCAGTTATTTTGAAGTCGGCCATTTTGGATCCAACTTTATTTTTTTCAAAGGGAAGAGGGTCATGTGACACATCAAACTTATTGAGAATTTCATAAGAAAAACAGTGGTATGCTTGGTTTTAATGTAACTATTCTTTAATGAGTTATTTCAAGTTGATATCACCATTCATTCCCATTTTATTTAGGTGTATTTATATATATGGCCCAATTGTCCAGGTGCCTCTTTGCGTAAGGGGTGCACCATGCCACTAGAACAGTGTTTTACAAAATAAGCAAAGTTTATCAACTTAAAACCTTTATTTTACACAAAATGTGATGATTATAATTAGTGAACAGCAATGACTGTAGCACAGAGAAAGATAGAAACTAAATATTGTGAATGGAATAACAGTCACCAATCAGTAGGAAGTGTACAGGCCTTTGCTTTGTACAGGCCTTTGTTTTGAATGACTTCAGCACATCTGTGGTCACAGGATATCACTAGTCTCTCACACTGCTCTGGTGTGATTTTGGTCCACTCTTCTTCCTCTCTCTTCAACAGTTTTGTGATTGTTGTGGGTTTCATGGCCATAACTTTGTCACCAAGGATTTTCCAGAGGTTTTCTACTGGGTTTAGATCAGGAGTCTGGGCTGGCCATTTCATTCTTTCAATGTTTTCTGTTTAAAGGACCTGCTTTACAAGTTTTGCTGTGTGACAGGGGGCAGTGCCCTGTATGAAAATTGCTGGTTGATTGAGCACTGAATGCAAGTAAAGCAACCACATGTCGTTGAAGAAAGTTCTGATACACACTTGCATTCACTCTGCCATGTATCTGTTTGAAAGGTCCAACCCCGGCAACAGAAAACGTTCCCCAAACAATGACACTTCCTCCATCACCTTTCACTTACTTCTTTACATACTTTGAGTTCAGTCTTTCCCCAGTTTGTCAACGAACATCATGTTTCCCATCAGACCCATAAATTAAACTTGCTTTTATAACTAAAATGAACTGTGGGACACTTCTCTATCAACACAACTGCTCCTGAGTCCTCCCCAAAGGTGATTCTAGTCTTTTGATTCTTTCTGCTATTGAGAGGTTTTGTCACTACAGAGTGGGCTTTTAGTCGAAATGCTGTTGAAAATCATAAGACTGTATGATGAGACAGATCAATACCTTGTTTGGTGCTGAACTGGCAAATTATTCCAGCTGCAGGGTTGAAATGATTACCCATGTGATTCTCTGCATTATTCCCGTCCACTCTTGCATTTGTCTTTCCAGTGTGACCAGCCTTCTTGAGGGACTTGAAAGAGTTTGTGATATTGTAAAGATGCAATATTCCAGAAATCACAGACTTGGAACAACCATGGTACCCCTTTGGCTTTCATCTGGACAACCTGATGCCATAGGGTTTCAGTCACTTTGGAATGGCACACCATTTGTGCAAAATGAGTGCAAACTGGAAAGTTAGGCTGCCAGTTCAATAGGTTTTGTCAGAGAACTAAGGACATTAGCACCATGTGCCATATTAACACTAATCGTGATTCAAAGAAGCCAGGATGGACAGTGTTCACAGACCTGCACTGTGCTGTATATGCCAAAAAAGGTCAAACGATGTTCATCACTAAAGCTTTATTTCCGACGCGTTTCGGAGTTAGTCCCAACTCCTTCCTCAGGGAACACTGTCCATCCCGGCTTTTTTGAATCACGTTGATTGTTTTGAGGTGTGGACCTTGCAGCAGCCATTTTATATACTTTGACACTGGTTGTATGCTACACAACCCCCTCAGGTGAGTGGCTAGTTAGATCTATTCTCTTCACTTTTAAAAGATAAGACCCTATTGTGCTTCTCTTTCCCTTTTTAGAATTTGATATTAACACT
The DNA here is from genome assembly GCA_033576535.1 of Allobates femoralis. Taxonomy (NCBI): domain Eukaryota; kingdom Metazoa; phylum Chordata; class Amphibia; order Anura; family Aromobatidae; genus Allobates; species Allobates femoralis. The sequence continues at coordinate 469,832,950 of JARQOC010000001.1, forward strand.
AATAAGTTGCAGGTATCTGAAAGTGTTCTCTAATTTTCAACTATGTTCCTTTTTATCTCATTTTCATTTTTATTCTGATTTAGCATATATTCAATTTATGCAATAAGCTTAAAATACTGCTAATGTACTCAAGTTAGGATATTTTCACATTTGATAACACAATGATCTTAACATTGAGGAAATTGTTTGTTGTTCTCTAATTTTGGTCGCCACTGTATTTCCCCTAGGGGACTTAATGTTGCGATCAACTATGATTAAAGCTGAAATCAAATAGCCTGCGATATACAGAGTAGTGCATCAGTTGAAATCATGATCGTCTGTGAAATGCTGGTTCACAGTTCCTGTGTTCACAGGAAGATCATGATCACATACATAGAGATTAACAGCTGGTTTTAATTGGTTAACAGCAACATGAGGACCTTTGATCTACCTAAAGCTGTTGAAGTCACATATCAGCTCATAAGATCTGTTGACCTTCAAGGAAAGGTGTGGCCTCAGTGTGTGAGCCCGCATCAAAGCAAGGGACATGACATACTGTACATTGTGAAGTGGTTAAATACATTATTAAAGTGGTATAATTAATGTATCCCATCTACCTAATTGAAACTGATATATTTATTAAAAAAAAGTTACTTAACTTTGTACAAAAACCCCACAGAAATGACTGCATTTTGTAATAACCTATTAGCTTTATATTGGAGGATATGAGTACACCTTGGAAGTGAGTGACAAAACCAATTGTTAGGAAATATTGAGAGAATAAGAGAAATAATTATATGATAACTCAAAATAAAAATCAGTTGACTGCATCTATGGCTATAAAAGAGAAGTAATCTCAGATTATTAACATTCAACAATATCCAAAGCTCCAATTTACGTTGCTGAAAGCAACACTACAAATTGGTTTTGTATTTTATAGCATTTATTAGTTCTGAGTAAAATTCAGCATAGTTAACTTGCACAAAACACGACCTTTTTACAGCTACTTTAGTTCATTTTTTTTCCCATTTTCCCCTTCATTCAAAGATAATAGTTAACTTTCATTTAGTTTTCAGTCAATTTCAATGATTAATAAAATTATATACTTGAAAGCATTGCTATTGTTGCAGTGTTCATCCAATAATTAATGGGTTGTCCCATACTAGGACAGCCCCTTCTTAATCCACTTGTTTCACCCCATTAAAATAAAAGAGACTGTACTTACCCCCCATGCTCCTACCATTCCAGCATTGTGTACATTTGCAAAAATTAATTTGGCTTTTTTATGTTTCTTTTGGAGTAATGCCTTATTATTGGCAGAGTGGCCTTTCAACCTATGCTGATACAGTACTCATTTCATTGTGAATAATGGCACAATCTTACCACCTTCCACCTTCATCTTCACAAGGTCTTTCACTTTAATTCTTGAGTTGATAGCCACATGTTGAACCAAAGCGTGTTCATCTCTGGGACACCAAACCCATCTCCTTTGTGAAGAAAATGAAGGCTGGACATTTTCATCCTGCTTGTACTTTGAACCCAAGGATTAACCAAACTTGTGAAAGTCCAGAATTCTCTTCATCATATCTCAGCTGATTTCCTTAGACTTTCTAATTATTTATTATTATTATACATATACAACAGTTACACACAGCAAATAAGATCACTATGCTGGATTTTGTATTAGATCAGTAGTCGGAAACTTCCCAAGCGCCTAGGACTGCATTTTATATCAGCAAAGGGAGGCCTTTTTGCAGCTGACAGATTGTTATTTTGTCAACTCCAATTGTTTTCAAGTGCTGGTCAAGGTTTTTAGGCACCGCTCCCAGTGTGCCGATCACCTTTGGGACCACCTTCACTGGCCCTGAGTGCCAGAATCTTAGCAGACCAATCTTTAAATCCTCATATCGTGTCAGTTTTTCGAGTCGCTTCTCAATCCTCAATCCTGCTGTCGCCTGATACTGAGACATCGACGATCCACACTATTTTTTATCTTCTTCTTCTTCTTATTATTATTATTCTAATGATTCAAAACAAAGAAGCAGTGTGTTTCAGGTGGGCATTAAAACACATCCACAGGACACATCCACAGGACACATCCACAGGTGTGTCTGTAATTAACTCAGAAGATTCCAAGCACATGACATCATCATGTGGGCTGCCCCAAATTTTTTAAAGGGATAGTAATCTTAGTGTATGAAAAATTCAGACTTTTCCAAAAAGTAATAAAAATGCCTTAAAACATTCAAAGTCACAAGTTTGCATACACTAAGATAACTTGCCTTTAAATATTTTGTGACAGCCCATATAATGATGTCATGTGTTTGCATGCTTGTGATAGATTTATTTGCTACACCTGAATTAATTAGAAGCACACCTGTGGATGTATTTTAATGCATACCTGAAACACACTGCCTCTTCGTGTAGCATCATGGGAAAATGTAAATAATTCAGCCAAGATATCAGGAAAAGAATTGTGGACTTGCACAAGCCTGGTTCATCCTTGTTTGCAATTTCTAGGTACCTAAAGGTTCCTCGTTCATCTGTGCAAAAAATTATATGCAAGTACTAACAAGATGGGTATGTCTAGCCATCATACTGCTCAAGAAGGAGATGGGTTCTTTGTCCCATGCTTTGGTCTGACATTTTCATATCAACCCAAAAACAAGAGCAAAAGACCTTATGAAGATGATGGCGGAGGCTGGTAAGATTATATCATTATCCACAGTGAAACAAGTACTGTATCAACATGGGCTGGATCTTGCAATTGGATGCCCGTATTCCAAACGGCATTCATTTCTATAATGATTTGCTGTATTATTATTGATCGTCTTTTTGCATGATAAGATTGTATCATATTCACTTTGATAATAATCGTCTTTACATGTAGTAGTAAATTCCAGACGTCCAAACAAAGTAACATTGGTATGCACATGCAGATAGTTTGTCAACTAATCACAATTAGGATAACACACATTTATACGATTTAAGATGAATTATAAATTTAAATAAGTATTCATTATTATTATTTTATATTTAATAAAGCAGTAAAGAAACAAGAATTATTACATTACACTTTAGTATAATCTATGTGATTTGGTAACATATTTGTATGATAAATAATGTTTTTTTTTTTTTTGCAACAATTTGAGGAACTTTTCAAGTGTATATTATGAGAACAATGTTATATTTATGTAAATTCTGTTACAGTCATGATTATGTAAAAATTGTGTTTCCATGTATTTCTGTTGCCTGTTTACAATGCGATTACATATGTGAATTGGGTTTTACTTCCACTTGGTACGTGTGGCATGACATGAGTTAAAAATGGTCCTAGTTTTAATCGATTAATTGGTTTCAGATGCTTGCAAGGGGTGTCTCTTTTTGTATATATTTTTGTATGATTTGATGTTTTTGTGCTGAAGACTAAGAGGGTCTCCCTCAAAACGCGTCCAGCGTTCACCTCTGTACGTGTTTTTTTATGTTTGTAACAAGGAAATAAATTATTGAAAAAGAAGACAGGCACCGGTGCTTTTCCTTATTAATATGGGCTGAAAGGCCACTCTGTTTGGAAGAAACCATTACTCCAAAAGAAACATTAAAAAGTCAGATTATGCTATTGCACACAAGAACAAAGACCTAAATGTTTGGAGACATGTCTTTTGGTCTGAGAAAACTAAAACTGAACTACTTGGACACAATCACAATCGTTATGTTTGGAGGGAAAAGGGGGAAGCATGGACGCCTAAGAACATCATCGCAATTGTGAAACACGGGGGTGGCAGCATCATGTTGTGGAATTGTTTTGCTGCTGAAGGGACTGGTGCACTTCACAAAACGATTGGCATCATGAGGAAAGAAGATTATGTGGCAATACAGAAGCAATATCTCAAGATATCAGCCAAAAAGCTAAAGCTTGGGTGGAAATGGGTGTTCCAAACGGACAATGATCCAAAGCATAGTACCAAACTGGTTACAAAGTGGCTCAAGGACAACAAAGTCAATGTTTTGGAGTGGCCATCACAAAGCCTTGATCTCAGCCCTATTGAAAATGTATGGGCAAACCTGAAAAGACAGGTGTGAGCAAGGCAACGTACAAACATGGCTCAGTTACACCAGTTCTGTCAGTAGGAATGGGCTCAAATTCCTGTAAACTATTCCGAGAAGCTTGTGGAAGGATATCCAAAATGCTTGACCCAATCATACAGTTTAAGGGTAATGATACCAAATTGTAATGAACTGTATGTAGACTTTCTACTTTGCAAAAATGAACAAAAATGGCCTTGTTCACACACAATTTGCGTTTTTTTTAGCACTCAAAAAACCACATGCGCTTTTCTAAGAGTGCCAAAAAGTGTCCCCTGTGGGTCTGAACGTTTTCTGAAGTTTTTGATTTTTGACATTTTTTCATTAAAAACGCATATGCGGAAACGCATGCGTTAATGCAGGTGCCTATATGTGCCATGCGTTAACGCACGTGTTTCCCATAGGGTCCCATGTTAAAAAAAATGCATGCGTTTTTGGAAACAAACCCTGCGTTTTTTTACAGCACCCAAAAAACGCTGAGTGCAGCGTTTTTTGGACTGGGGGAAAAAAACGCAAGTGTAGTGAAAAAACGCAGCTACACTCAATTGCACCCTGCGTTAACGCATCTGCATTTTTTTAACAGCTACAAAAACGCAGAGAAGCCCAAAAAAGCTGCTATGTGTGAACAAGGCCAATGCCTTTAAGATAATTTAAAACATTCTATTTCTCTTATTATTCTGGCATTTGGTAAATATTAATAGTTATGGTAATCCTAATTGAACTATAATGGGAAAGGTTTATTCTGATTTCATGTCAGATAGTGAGAAAACGACAAATATGTGTCTTTTATATAGTGTATGTGATGTGGCCAGGGCTGTGGGGGGTACTCGGTCACCGGGTCTGCTGAGTAGGGAGTCACAGGTGGACGGTATCCCGGTGCCATGCCCTGGGGATCATTTGAAGGGGGATGGGGGGTGAGGGAATTATTTACAGGGGGATGTGACGCCACCTGTAGGGTCCGGTAAGGTGGTACCGGCGCTGCCAGCCGGCCGCTGAGGTGATGGAGGGGGCAGCAAAGTGTGGTACAGCTCCCCACAGGTGGAGCTTTACCTCAGGGCAGCAATAAAGTAAGATGGTGAGGGAGAGCAGTGAAGGAGGAAGATGGTGGGTTATAGCCGATGAACAGTCACACATACACACAGGGATAGTTGTTCCGGTACCTTTTACTGGTAGTCACAAAACAGGTACAGTTCTGAGTAATAACCGGGTCCCTGGTGCAATTTAGGATCAACTCCTTAGAAAGATATGAGGCCTCCTTTATCTCTATTCTTTCTCTTGAGGGATGAGTCTTGCCTGAGTTTGAGCTCTCCAATTCTCTATTGTCTAAAACTAACAATCAGGCCCTTCTGCGGGAACCCGGTTTATCCTGTGGCCCCTGGTCCTATGTTTGGTTAGTTTTTAATGTCTCTAATCTCTTCCTTCAGGGCTAAACTTCTCCTGAAATTGCTGGGCTTTTACTGTGGCTATACAAGCCCATAGCATCGGACTCCAGTGTCCATTTGTCCTCAAGGGGGAATATCTTTTAGTCCCTCTTCTTATTCCCTACCTCTTCTCCTTGCCTCCGGCCCCTTCCCTGGGGTGTGAACAGCTGACAAAATGGTCCCTTCTGGTCCCGGCATCTGTCTTTTCCAGAGACCAGCAGCTCAGCCTCCTCCTTTCTTCCTCTCTTCACACGAACTAACTGCCTAGCAACTGTCTCCTAGGACCAACTGTCTCCTCCTCTCAGCCTGGATCTCATTAAAGGGGAACTGACTTAATGCAGCCAGTAGAGCTCCCCCTTCAGCTCTGGAGTGGAAGGTGTTGTGTGCTGAACAAACCAAGGTGTCAATCCTTCCTTGCACCAGTGCAACCTGTGGCAATCCCCCGCAGGGGTGCCACATTCCCCCCTTGTTAAGCACAGTCCTCCGGGACAGAAACATTTTTCATAAACATAACAGGTTATAACTATTTACATTTGATTATTGAACAAAGTCTTGAAAAAGAAAAATTTACAAAAACCAAGGAAAAATAAGAAAACAGGTTACCAGTCCATACAGCGCTAGTCCATTCGCTGCAGGCTGTTAAGGGGGTGTTGAAACAGGGGTTTGCCACTACCAGTCCTGTGGCTATGGTCCATTTTGAAAATAGGAAAAAGGGAAAGTTCAAAAGTCCCAAAAAAAATTTAGTTTCTTAGAATTAAAAGAAAAAGCATAACTATATACAATACGGGTGTATCTGCTTAGGAGGCCTGGCTTCACTTATACCACCCCCCAGGCACTTTCTTTTCCTAACTTGATGTGCATGGGGGCTAGTCCAGTTCCTCCACCCTTCTACACACTACCATTAATAACATATTTACATTTTAAACATTTTTACATTTTCCCACATTTTATCGCCTACTCTCTGTATCTAAGTGGTGGCTGACCAAAGTTACTACGGGTTGACCTGCGTAGCACTGGTGTGTTACTAATGTCTGTACCTGATGCAGTGCATGTTCTATCTCTCAGTCTATCAGATCTACGTGTTGCTGTAAGACCGTAGTATTGGCGTAGTCTCTCTAGTGGACTGGCTGGTTCACCGATTGCAGGGATCTCTGGTTCCGGTACAACGGGTGGTTCTTGTATTCTCGGCACTTCTACTGCTGATGGAAACGTTAAAGTTGGGATTAGATATGTACCTTCTATTTGAGGCCAATCTGCTGGTAACTCTCCAATGATTGTCTGGACTGTCTTTGGCTTCTCTTGCTCTTCTGGCTTTGGACAAGGTACATCTTCTTCTGGTTGAAGCTGTTGAGGGTACTTTTTCAAATGATCTCTGGACACTGTTGCTGTAGTTTCACCCTGATCTTTGCTTATTAAACAGGTTTTCTGGTTATCAAAATTGGATGGTAACACAGTGTATGGTTCTGTTTCCCACTGATCATCTAGTTTGTGCATTCTTCTTTTTCTTCTCAAAACCAATTCACCTGGTGTTAAGGGCGTTCCTTGAGCACTTTTGTTGAAGTTAGTTTCTTGTCTTCCTCTAGATCTTTCCAGACTTCTCTCAACGCATTCTTGGAATTTCTGGTATTGTTCTTTCCTACGAGTATCCCAATCTGTATCTGTAGTATCTGCTTCAGGAACTACTATGCCTAACTAAAAGTCTGCTGGTAATTTTCCTGGTCTTGCTCTCATGAGGTATGCAGGGGTGCAATTTGTTGAACTTACTGGGATGTTGTTGTAAATGTCAACTAGATCTGGTAACTTTTCTGACCACTGGTTTCGTTCTTCTAAGGGCAGAGTTTTTAACATTTCAATTACCACGTGATTCATCTTTTCGCACATTCCATTTGTTTGAGGATGGTAAGACGTGGTGCGTATTTTCTTGCATCCGTATAGGCGACAGAACTCTTGAAATATTTCAGCTTCAAAGGCAGGTCCTTGGTCTGTCAATACCTGGTCTGGATAACCATGAAGTCTGCAGAAATAAGCTTGAAATGTTCTTGCCACTGTCTCAGCTGTTAAGTCTTTTACTGGAGCTACCACAAGAAATCTGGAATAATGGTCTACCATGGTAAGAGCATAAGTGTACCCTGATTTGCTGGGTGTAAGTTTGACATGATCTATGGCTACCAGTTCTAATGGTTCCTTGGTGATGATAGGTTTGAGGGGTGCTTTCTGGCTGTTACGATCTTTTCTTCTTAATGAGCATGGTCCACAATTTTTACACCATCTCTCTATGGAGGCTCTCATGCTGATCCAATAGAATCTTTCACGTAACAGTATTTCCAATTTTCTCCATCCAAAGTGTCCCGATTCATTGTGATACGCTTGCAATACCATTTGAACATCTCTCTTTGGAACCACAACTTGCCATACCATTTCATGTGTTCTTGGGTTGATGTACCGCCTGCACAATTGACCTTGATAAATGAATAACCGGCTTCTTTCTTTCTACAAGTATTGAGCTTCCAGTGGAGCATTCTTTTCAAGTTTGGAATCTGGTTGGGTTATTAACTTCTTTACAAGACTTACTACTGGATCACTGTCTTGAGTCTCTTTCCATCCATAGTGAGGCAACGGGTTTAGTTCAGCAGTCTGACGATTTTGGTAGACTCGATCTTCAGCGATTTTCCATTTTCTACTTTTATGGAAAGCTGGGAGTTCTATTTCCTCTAGGTCATCTTCTTCTTCACTTCCTTGTGGATGTACTTGAGGATTTCTAGAAAGGGCATCTGCATTTGCGTTATTGCGGCCTGCTCGATATTTGATAGTAAAGTCATAATTCGACAGTCGAGCCATCCAACGTTGCTCCAATGCTCCAAGTCTTGCGGTATCCAGATGTGTCAACGGGTTATTATCTGTGAAGACAGTGAACTTCGAAGCTGCGAGGTAATGCTTGAACCTTTCTGTTACGGCCCAGACCAAGGCCAGGAACTCCAACTTAAAGGAACTGTAATTTTCTGGGTTCCTCTCAGTGGGTCGAAGTTTTCTGCTAGCGTAGGCAATTACTCGTTCTCTACCATCTTGCATCTGAGAAAGGACTGCTCCCAGGCCTACATTGCTTGCATCAGTGTAAAGGACAAATGGTAGGTTATAATCAGGGTAAGCCAGAATTTCCTCACCAGTTAAAGCCTGCTTCATCTGTTGGAAGGAATTTTCTTGTTCCTCTCCCCATTCTAATGGTGACTCTGGAAATTTTCTCTTCTTAGATTGGCCTATCAGTAGATCTTGTAGGGGCGCAGTCATCTTTGTATAGCCCTTAATGAATCTTCTATAGTATCCAACCAAACCTAAGAACTGACGTACCTCGGTGATGGTCGTTGGTCTTTGCCAATCCTGGATTGCTGTTACCTTTTCCGGGTCTGGTGCTACTCCATCTGCGCTGACCACGTGTCCCAGGTATTGGACTTTAGGTTTCAGCAGGTGACATTTAGATGGTTTGAGTTTCATTCCGTACTTTGCTAAAGCCTCAAATACCTCTGCCAGGTGTTTCAGGTGTTCTTCGTAGGTACTAGAGAACACGATGACGTCGTCCAGGTATAAAAGCACGGTTTCGAAGTTTCGATGTCCCAGGCAACTTTCCATGATTCTCTGAAACGTTCCTGGTGCGTTGCATAACTTGAATGGCATACTATTGAATTCGCATAATCCCATTGGCGTTGTAAATGCAGTCTTCTCCCGGTCTTCTTCTGCAGCGGAGACCTGCCAATACCCACTAGTGAGATCTAATGTGGAGAAATAATTAGCAGTCTTTAATGCAGCAAGAGACTCCTCTATTCGGGGTAACGGGTAAGCATCTTTGTGAGTGATCTTATTGACTTCCCGGTAATCCACACACATCCTCATTGTGCCATCCTTCTTCCTGATAAGACTAAAGGGGCTGCCCAGGGACTACTACTATCTCTTATAATCCCGGCCTCCTTCATGTCCCTCAGCATTTCTTTGGCATGTTGATAGTTACCTGGTGGAATGGGTCTGTGTCTCAACTTGATTGGTGGATGATTTCCTGTGGGTATGTGATGCTGTACCCCTTTAATCCTCCCAAAATCTAATGGATGCTTGCTGAATGTCTGCTCGAACTCCTGCACTACCCGGTACACTCCATGCTTCAGGTGAGAAGGGGTGGCATCAGTTCCTACATGCAACTGCTGACACCACTCGTCCAGCTGTCCTTTAGAGTTACTATCCTACGATGGACTAGGCGAGGAAACAGGTTCTACTGCCTGTATGTTGTTGTTACAAACAGTATACAGCTTTGCTACGGTAGCATACCGGGGTAACTTTGCTTCCTCTGCCCCACAATTTAACACACGGATTGGTACTCGTCCCTTGCGTACATCCACCACTCCTCTGGCTGTCAGTAGTGTAGGTCTGTGCTCCGAAAATACCGGCTCTACAACTGCCTGGTATTCCTGTCCTCTACAACCTATCGCTGCTCGACACCATATCATCATTTCACTATTTGGTGGTAGTACAATGGGAACCGAGTCTATTACCCGCACACTGCCAATTTCTCCCCAGACAGATTTACCTGTTGCTTGTGGATGAGGGCTCGGATCTCTCGTTGGATGACTCTTGTCCGTCCATAACCAGCAGTTTGAGAAATCTGTCGGAGTAAAAACAACACTTCTCCAAAGCAGTTTTCAATAACATTTGTACCAATAACCATGTAAGGGCATTTTTCATTAGGATTATCTTCAACTACAAATAACCCTTGACCTTTCAACTCCTCCCTCCCCAACTTTATTGTAGCTGCTCTGTACCCCACCTGTTTCTGTGGTTGGCCATTAGCTGCAATAATATAAAAATTGGGGTTTGGGGGTTCAAGATCATCATCAGACCAATACTGCTTATAAAGGATATGCGGGATCGTAGTAACCTGCGACCCGGTGTCCAGTAGGGCCGACATGGGAATTCCTTCTAATGTAATGTTGAGGTACGGACGGCCTCCCACGTACCGCTTACACCAGTCTTTTGGGCCCAGTTGCTCTACTCCTGGGAGTTGGCCCTCGGACCCAGGAATCTCGTGTTTAAAGCGAACCTGTCACCCCCCCCAGACATTAGAAGCTGAGCTCCCCACCTTCTGCAGCACTAAGGCTGCACTCAGACAAGGTTTATATTGCATTTTGTATAAGTATAGTCACTGAAATATGCACTTATATAATATGAGGCAGTTACCAGGACCGAAGACCGGGAGGCGGGGTTTCCAGCCTCTGTGTGCCCCCGTGCTGTCCATCATCCCTCTGTGTTGGGGATGGTGCGATTCCTCCACCCCCTCCTCGCTCTAACCGGCGCCTGCGCTTTGCTTTAGCCTGCCGGGCAAGCGCAGTGCGCGCTGCCCGACAGCGTCCTGGTCCCCTCGCACCTGCGCAGTACGCCGAGCGCGCAGTGGAGTATTCATTATCCTCACTGCGGGGCGGCAAACCGGCGCCTGCGCATTTGCTGTGCTGCGGGGGGGCACCTCTGACTGCCTCTCTCCTCCCACTCATAAAGCCGGCTGTCAAACTAGAAAACCGGCACCGAGGAGAGAGAGAGGCAGAAAGAACAGGAGGAGCCACACACTATGCCTGCTGGAAATGGGGAGAATGTAATAAACGTAACTATACCCTTCCTCACACACAATCCCTCTATCTATCTATCATTTCTGTCTTTCATTCTATCTTTCCATCTATCTCTCTATCTGTCTACCTATCTATCCCTCTATTTATCTATCTATCTATCTATCTATCTATCTATCTATCTATCTATCTCTCTATTTACCTTTCTGTCTGTCTATGCCTCTATCTGTCTATCCCTCTATCTGTCTATCCCTCTATCTGTCTATCCCTCTATCTGTCTATCCCTCTATCTGTCTATCCCTCTATCCCTCTATCAATCTATCTATCCCTTCATCCATCCATCTATCCCTCTCTTTCTATCTATTTCTCTATCTATCTATCCATCTATCTTTCCATCTATCTATCTATCCATCCCTCTATTTATCCCTCTTTCTATCTATACCTCTATTTATCCCTCTTTCTATCTATCTATCCCTCTATTTATCCCTCTTTCTATCTATCCCTCTATTTATCCCTCTTTCTATCTATCTATCCCTCTATTTATCCCTCTCTATCTATCCCTCTATTTATCCCTCTTTCTATCTATCCCTCTATTTATCCCTCTTTCTATCTATCCCTCTATTTATCCCTCTTTCTATCTATCTATCCCTCTATTTATCCCTCTTTCTATCTATACCTCTATTTATCCCTCTTTCTATCTATCTATCCCTCTATTTATCCCTCTTTCTATCTATCTATCCCTCTATTTATCCCTCTTTCTATCTATCCCTCTATTTATCCCTCTCTATCTATCCCTCTATTTATCCCTCTTTCTATCTATCCCTCTATTTATCCCTCTTTCTATCTATCCCTCAATTTATCCCTCTTTCTATCTATACCTCTATTTATCCCTTTTTCTATCTATCCCTCTATTTATCCCTCTTTCTATCTATCCCTCTATTTATCCCTCTTTCTATCTATCCCTCTATTTATCCCTCTTTCTATCTATCCCTCTATTTATCCCTCTTTCTATCTATCTATCTATCCCTCTATTTATCCCTCTTTCTATCTATCTATCCCTCTATTTATCCCTCTTTCTATCTATCTATCCCTCTATTTATCCCTCTTTCTATCTATCTATCCCTCTATTTATCCCTCTTTCTATCTATACCTCTATTTATCCCTCTTTCTATCTATCTATCCCTCTATTTATCCCTCTTTCTATCTATACCTCTATTTATCCCTCTTTCTATCTATCTATCCCTCTATTTATCCCTCTCTCTCTATCCCTCTATTTATCCCTCTCTATCTATCCCTCTATTTATCCTTCTTTCTATCTATCCCTCTATTTATCCCTCTTTCTATCTATACCTCTATTTATCCCTCTTTCTATCTATCTATCCCTCTATTTATCCCTCTTTCTATCTATCCCTATATTTATCCCTCTTTCTATCTATACCTCTATTTATCCCTCTTTCTATCTATCTATCCCTCTATTTATCCCTCTTTCTATCTATACCTCTATTTATCCCTCTTTCTATCTATCTATCTATCCCTCTATTTATCCCTCTCTCTATCTATCCCTCTATTTATCCCTCTTTCTATCTATCTATTTCTCTTTCTTGATGTCCATTCTTCTATCCATCTATCTATCTATCTATCTATCTATCTATCTATCTATCTCTCTCTATCTTTCTGTCTGTCTATCCCTCTATCTGTCTATCCCTCTATCTGTCTATCCCTCTATCTGTCTATCCCTCTATCTGTCTGTCCATCCATCTATCCCTCTATCAATCTATCTATCCCTTCATCCATCCATCCATCTATCCCTTTCTTTCTATCTATTTCTCTGTCTATATATCTATCCCTTCATCCATCCATCCATTCATCCCTCTATCTATCTCTATCTGTCCATCCATCTATCTCTTAGTCTATCTATCTGTCTATCTATCTATTATCTATCCATTTATCCCTCTATCCCTCTATCCATCTATCCCTCTCTATCTATCCCTCTCTATCTATCCCTCTCTATCTATCCCTCTAGCAGAGCTAGTCTGGCTGACAGCAGGGTTCAGCTCAGGTCATAATGACCTGAGCTGAACCCTGACTGTTTAGTCAGTTCTCAGCTCTGCTACATCCCTGTGTGTCTATGCAGGCTAAAGCAAAGCGCAGGCGCCGGTTAGAGCGAGGAGGGGGTGGAGGAATCGCACCATCCCCAACACAGAGGGATGATGGACAGCACGGGGGCGGCACACAGAGGCTGGAAACCCCGCCTCCCGGTCTTCGGTCCTGGTAACTGCCTCATATTATATGAGTGCATATTTCAGTGACTATACTTATACAAAATGCAATATAAACCTTGTCTGAGTGCAGCCTTAGTGCTGCAGAAGGTGGGGAGCTCAGCTTCTAATGTCTGGGGGGGGGGGGACAGGTTCGCTCTTGCAAAGTTTCCTGGTTTGTTGCATCGCAGGCAGATGGGTTGTCCTGAAGAATCTGTGTAATCCCAGGCTCTGCGTTGGAATGGTGCGTTGGTCCCTTGCCCGGGCGACCTGGTTCTGTGTTGGAATGGTGCGTTGGTCCCCTGCGCGGGCGACAAGGGTCTACGTTGGAATGGTACGTTGGTCCCCTGCACGGGCGACAAGGGTCTACGTTGTAATGGTGCGTTGGTCCCCTGTGTGGGCGACTTGGCTTTCCTTTGCATCCATGGGACATCCTCAGGGCTATCAGCTAGTTGAATTTTGCTTGGTGGTGCCCCAGGCATATTTTGCAAGAGCTTTAGTACGTAGTCCATGTTTTTAGTTAACTGCAGCACCTGGTTTTGCATGTTATCATTTGCTACAGCTTGACTCTCTGCTTTTGCAGGTTGTGCAGAAATAGGTTTAAAGTCTATGGAAGAAGCATTAGCCTGCCAGGATTGGTTGGCAGGTTCTGCAGGTGCTGGATCTCTTAGCACAGTTATAGCACGATCTTTTAAGTCACTAAAACTCACTGTTGGGTGATCCAATACCCACATATGCACTTGTTGGCGGTGATAGTCTGATCTTAATCCTTCTGTAAACTGCTCAGCAAGCATTTTATCCTCTTCCAGTACACTTGCCGGGTCTACCTGTTTCAAGAACCGGAGTGCTCTTTGTAAACGGAGGGCATAGTATCTGATGGTATCCTGAGGTCTCTGCTTACACTGATAAAACAGCATCCTCAATTAAGACTGTGTGCGCTTCTCAAATACCAATTTTAGCTTATCAAACACTTTGGCAGCAGAGTCCCTGTCAGCATTTCTCCAGGACTCAGCCTCCAGCTCCGCTGCGCCTATTAATTGTCCCAGCACAACGGTAGCCTGTTGCTTCTGTGTCATAGCATACATGTCCAGCATTGCACACATCTTATGCTTAAATGTTGCTAGCGTACCAGGTTTACCTTCATATGTTGGTAACCACTTGGCACCCGGTGCATATGGCATGGTTATAGGCATTATTTGGGCTGCTGCTTCAGGTACTGCGTTCTCGCCATTTCCCCTGTTAGGGACCCGCACATCATCCGTGTCACTCATGGTGAGGCCCCCCTAGTTAATGGATGCCAACCTGTAAGATGAAAACTGGTTTCTCCAGCTGTCGGCGGCTCTGTAGATGGAGCGGGCACCTCAGGTCTCTCTCTAGCAGGGAGCTGCGCTTCCTTCAATCTCTCCGGCAGAGTGGAAGGGGGCGGGGCTTATCTTCCCGCACTTTTTCCTGCTGTGACGCAGCTGTAATTTCTGAGGCGGTGTAATGGCGGCCGCACAAACAGTCAATTAAATAAAGTCTTAAGGCGCACTTCACCTGGTAGATACCAGGCTGGTTCGTCCTGTTCGTGATGCCAGAAAATGATGTGGCCAGGGCTGTGGGGGGTACTCGGTCACCGGGTCTGCTGAGTAGGGAGTCACAGGTGGACGGTATCCCGGTGCTGTGCCTTGGGGATCATTTAAAGGGGGGGTGAGGGAATTATTTACAAGGGGACGTGACGCCACCTGTAGGGTCCGGTAAGGAGGTACCGGCGCTGCCAGCCGGCCGCTGAGGTGATGGAGGGGGCAGCAAAGTGTGGTACAGCTCCCCACAGGTGGAGCTTTACCTCAGGGCAGCAATAAAGGAAGATGGTGAGGGAGAGCAGTGAAGGAGGAAGATGTTGGGTTATAGCCGATGAACAGTCACACATACATACAGGGATAGTTGTTCTGGTACCTTTTACTGGTAGTCACAAAACAGGTGCAGTTCTGAGTAATAACCGAGTCCCTGGTGCAATTTAGGATCAACTCCTTAGAAAGATATGAGGCCTCCTTTATCTCTATTCTTTCTCTTGAGGGATGAGTCTTGCCTGAGTTTGAGCTCTCCAATTCTCTATTGTCTAAAACTAACAATCAGGCCCTTCTGCGGGAACCCGGTTTATCCTGTGGCCCCTGGTCCTATGTTTGGTTAGTTTTTAATGTCTCTAATCTCTTTCTTCAGGGCTAAACTTCTCCTGAAATTGCTGGGCTTTTACTGTGGCTATACAAGCCCACAGCATCGGACTCCAGTGTCCGTTTGTCCTCAAGGGGGAATATCTTTTAGTCCCTTTTCTTATTCCCTACCTCTTCTCCTTGCCTCCGGCCCCTTCCCTGGGGTGTGAACAGCTGACAAAATGGTCCCTTCTGGTCCCGGCATCTGTCTTTTCCAGAGACCAGCAGCTCAGCCTCTTCCTTTCTTCCTCTCCTCACACGAACTAACTACCTAGCAACTGTCTCCTAGGACCAACTGTCTCCTCCTCTCAGCCTGGATCTCATTAAAGGGGAACTGACTTAATGCAGCCAGTAGAGCTCCCCTTCAGGTCTGGAGTGGAAGGTGTTGTGTGCTGAACAAACCAAGGTGTCAATCCTTCCTTGCACCAGTGTAACCTGTGGCAATCCCCCGCAGGGGTGCCACATATGTAAACTTCTGGTTTAAACTCTAATTAAAACATATTCAGATGTGAGCAATTAGCATAGTGGACAGGGCCATATTTGCTCTTAGGCACTTGAAGGCATGTGCCTAGGGTGCCGGGAGCGCCTGAGCAAGGTTTTCTTTTTTTTTTTCTCTATACTTTAAACTCTGGGGTAGGGTCTGCCCGCCCACCCACCTTAGTCTTCCGGCCCACGCCCGGCCACCCACCTCAACCTGCTGCAGGGATTTCAGATCCGGCGCTTCGCATCACCGCTGCTGAAGGGAGGAGGAGTGAGGAGGACTTCAAGTTCCCGGCCACGCCGCGGAAGCCTGGGCAGCTACATTGCCAGCGGCTCAGCAGCTGGTATGTGAAGGATGATGAGCTGCATACTGGCGGGCCGTGGGCGGCGGGAGTGAGGCAGCCAGAGGACATGGTGGACAATGCGGGCATGCGATCCACGGCAGGCTGCAGTCACAATGCAATGTCTGTGATGCTGAATCCTGGAGGCAAGCCCAGGAGCTGCCCCAGCCCCCAGATTAGAGCTGAGGACGGAAGACAGATGGCATGATGGCAGCAGAGAATACAGCCCTGGGCTGCAGTAGGCATATGGGGGTGGGGGGATGGGAGCGGTCCACACAGACCTGGGCTGCAGTAGGAGGCTGGTGATAGAGGAGGCTGGTGACAGAAGAGGCTGGTGACAGAGGAGGCTGGTGTCAGAAGAGGCTGGTGACAGAGGAGGCTGATGACAGAGGAGGCTGGTAACAGAGGAGGCTTTTCTGTATACTGGTGAGAGGAAGCTGGTGAACATAGGAGGCTGGTTAACACAGGAGGCTGGAGACAGAGGATGCTGGTGACAAGGGAGGCTGTGCTGTATACTGCTGAGAGGAAGCTGGTGACAGAGGAGGCTAGTGACAGGAGGCTGTGCTGTATACTGTGAGAGGAGGCTGGTGAACACAGGAGGCTGGTGAACACAGGAGGCTGGTGACAGAAGAGGCTGGTGACAGAGGAGGCTGGTGACAGAGGAGGCTGTGCTGTATTGTGGTGGGAGGAGGCTCGTGAACACAGGAGGCTGGTGACAGAGGAGGCTGGGGAACAGAGGAGGCTTGTGACAGAGGAGGCTGGTGACAGAGGAGGTTTTGCTGTATACTGCTGAGAGGAGGCTAGTGACAGAAGAGGCTGTGCTGTATACTGGTGAGAGGAGGCTGGTGAACACAGGAGGCTGGTGACAGAGAAGGCTGGTGACAAGGGAGGTTGTGCTGTATACGGCTGAGAGGAAGCTGGTGACAGAGGAGGCTAGTGACAGGAGGCTGTGCTGTATACTGTGAAAAGAGGCTGGTGAACACAGGAGGCTGGTGACAGAAGAGCCTGGTGACAGAGGAGGCTGGTTACAGATGAGGCTGGTGACAGAGGAGGCTGTGCTGTATACTGGTGGGAGGAGGCTGGTGAACACAGGAGGCTAGTGAGAGAGGATGCTTGGGAACACAGGAGGATGGTGACAGAGGAGGCTGTTGACAGAGGAGACTGGTGACAGTGAAGGCTGGTGACAAGGGAGGCTTTACTGTATACTGCTGAGAGGAGGCTAGTGACAGAGGAGATTGTGCTGTACACTGGTGAGAAGAGGCTGGTGAACACAGGAGGCTGGTAACAGAGAAGGCTGGGGTACAGAAGAGGCTGGTGACAGAAGAGGCTGGTGACAAGGGAGGCTGTGCTGTATACTGCTGAGAAGAGGCTGGTGACAGAGGAGGCTGTGCTATTTACTGTTGAGAGGAGGCTGGTGACAAGAGAAGCTGTACTGTATACTGGTGAGAGGAAGCTGGTGACAGAAGAGGGCTGGTGACAGAGGAGGCTGGTGACAAGGGAGGTTGTGCTGTATACAGCTGAGAGGAGGCTTGTGACAGAGGAGGCTGGTGACATAGGAGGCTAGTGACAAGGGAGGCTGTGCTGTATACTGGCGAGAGGAGGCTGGTGACAGAGGAGGCTGGTGACAGAAGAGGCTGGTAAAGGAGGTTGGTGACAAAGGAGGCTGGTGAACACAGGAGGATGGTGGCAGAGGAGGCTGGTGACAAGGGAAGCGGTTCTGTATACTAGTGTGAGGAGGCTGGGGACAGAGGAGGCTGGTGACATGGGAGGCTGTTCTGTATACTGGTGACAGGGGAGGCTGGCGACAGGGGGGACTGTCCTGTATCCTTTTAAACAGGGGAGGTTGCTGTTATATAAAGGGGAACAGGGTAGGCTGGTGCTGCTATATACTGGTGAACAAGGTGGGCTGATGCTGCTATATCCAGGGGAGGCTGGAGCTATGTACTAGTGACAGGGGAGACTGGTGCTGCTGTATACTGGTGAACAGGGGAGGCTGGAGCTGCTGTATACTGGTTAACAGGGAAGCCTGGTGCTGCTGTATACTGGTGAACAGAGGAGGCTGGTGCTGTTGTATACTGGTGAACAGGGGAGGCTGGGGCTGCTGTGTACTGGTGACCAGGGTAGGCTGGAGCTGTTGTATACTGGTGAACAGAAGAGGCTGGGGCTGCTGTATACTGGTCAACAGGGGAGGCTGACGTTGTGCAGGCTGGGTATTTGGGGGCATATTACTATAGAATATGAAGTTTTTATTGGTGCTATAAAGTAAAATCTACTTTATTTAATATGCAAATGAGGGAGCTTTGCAGCACTTTCATATTTGTATACTAAAGCTTTTCTTAATTAGTAATAGTGAGTGCTCTCTAATATCAGCCTGCAAGTCTGTGCTCACTCACTGAGGCTGATTTCAAGCTTGCGTTTTTTTTTAAATCAGGCAAAATCAGGTTTTTGAGCCAAATCCTGATCCTTTCAAGGTCCATTTTTTTGTCCATTCACTGTAATGGTGTCTGGAAGCAAACTGAAGTAAGGGGTCTTTCACATCAGCAGTTCTCGCTGATGTGCGGCAGATTCGGCAGATTTACTGCATCTGCTGGATCTGCCGCCTAATGGCCGCACTTGCGTCACCGATCTGGCAAGCCCCATTCATTGTCTATGGGCTTACAGTCGGGTGTCGCAAGTGCGGTTTTGCTGGATCTGGCAGATACGGCCGCGAAACAAACGCTGCTAGAAGTGGTTTTTTTTCGAGGCCGCAAGTGCCGGATCTGGCAAAATCACACTTCCCGCACCCGACCGCAAGCCCCATAGTGAATGAATGGGGCTTGCCGGATCGCCGCACGTGTGTTAGGCTGGAGATCCGACAGATGCAGTAAATCTGCAGGATCTGCAGTACACCAGCGTGAACCGCTGATGTGAAAGGCCCCTTAGTTCAGCTTGCTTCCTGACACCATTAAAGTGAATGGACAAAAAACTGGATCCTGAAAGGATCAGGATTTGTCTCGAAAACCTGATTTTGCCTGATTTGAAAAAAAAAACGCAATTGTGAAACCAGCGACACTGGATGAGTGCAGCAGCGTGCTCCAAGTGTCAGTGTGGGTGCACACATTGTGGCTGCAGGCTCACTCTGATGCTCCAAGTGTCAGTGTGGGTGCACATTGCGTGGCTGAAGGCTCGCTCCGATGCTCCAAGTGTCAGTGTGGGTGCACACATTGTGGCTGCAGGCTCACTCTGATGCTTGCTACCTGTCTGCTCTTCGCTTCCCTTTGAACACCTTCAGTAAAGAGGAGGGGTGAATGAGCAGACTGCATGTCTATATCACTACGCCCTCTCCTTCTCACTGAAGCAATGGTTAGGTCACCTATTTTAATCTCATGATAACTTTGAAAATCTGAAGGTGTTAAAGAAATGCTCAATAGACTGAACCTGTGCGCAAGTGCAAACGTTCATGATTTTAGTGTTTAATTAGCGCTTTTTAAAGCGTTTTACGGGGCAGATCTGCCTTAAGGCCCTGTTACACAGTAACATATTGTTAACGATATCGCTTAAACATCACGGGTTTGGAGTCATTTAAGCAACCTTGTTACTGCTTTGTTGTGTGTGACACTGAGATTCAATTATGATAAATCATTGGATCGTTGATTGCAGATTTGAGAACATGTTTTCACATCAGACGATCCACGATCAGCCAACCTGCTGCATCGTTCTGTGTGACACCACGATAACGATGTCATTCACGACTTTGCCCATTCACATCAGTGAACAAGTATCGTTCGTTGGGTTGTGCAGACGATAGCTGCTCACTACATCGTTGGTGCGTTGTCCACGATATCTGCACGTGTGACAGCTCAACAACGATGTTAAAACGATGTCCTAAGGACCACGCGCCCATGAGATCGTTATTGATATCGATTCAACATTGCAGCGTGTAATGGTACCTTTAAATAGATGTCAAGTGCACAGACTGAATGTGTGACTTCAGTAAGGGGCGCGACCACAAAAAGTGCCTAGGGCAGCATGAGGGACAAATACAGCCCTGATAGTGGATTGTAGTTAACCTGTCAGTCAAAATGTCTGTGCCTTGATGCACATTTTGCACTCTGCTTTTTTAGAATCCATCATTTTACAATACCAGCATAATCATTGAGATGTCTTAAATCTTATGTACCCTTTACGTGTTTTCTCTCTCAATATCTAGAGCCCTGCTGCTTTCATGCCAAGATGCCACATGTCAATTTTTTCAGCATTTTTGCTCAATGGGTGAAAAAGTGAACCTGCTGCAAAAATGCTCATAAAAATTCAGATTTAAGGGAAATAAAATTCACATATTGTATGCAAGGTTTTTCCTATCACCTCTCTGGAAGGAAAAACAGATAAATAGATATCTTCTATGAATGCTACAGTATCAGAAAAAACCATAGCAGTTTCAAGATAGAAATGAATTTTAGAAAGTAGCTATATGAACACTGGCTCTATCCAACTTTGATTTTGCTATGCATAATAGAAAAGATAATATGGATCATTAGGTATTTTTCTTATTATGAGTAGAGACGAGCAGCACATGTATGGTCATGATCTTGAGTTTGCAGTTAAAAATTACATTTCTTTATAAATTGATTAATAGATGATGAGGTGGATAAAGTTAATGCTTAAATTTACATAGACATTTCACATCCAAGATATAACATATTCATTTGAAGTTAATAGTTTTAGAAAATTAAGAAAATGAATCATATTCCTTTAGTAAAGAAAGTCTTGGACATAATATCCTATCATAAGAATATAGAAATAATATTCATCTTGTCAGTAGTTTCATTGTGAAGTCTAAATAATTTCAGAATCTGAAAACTTCAGAGAGTTGCCAGACAAAAAGGAGACTCTTACCGGTTTCATCTTAGCCCAAGAAAATCCTTGCCATAAAGACAATGATGCAGATTTATTAATTCAATTAGGCCAGTAACTGCATTAAAAATGGAATTCATGTTCTAATTACACAGAGAATGATTTATCAACCCTTTCTTCGACTTTTCTTAATGTACTGGCATGGGGAAAAGTCTTAAACCTTGTGAATTGTCAGTATTAATAATTACACCCCAATCGATTGAGGTAGCTCCTGGGTCCCAATGTAAAATCTATGTAGTATCATTTATGGTGCAACTCTATTCATATTTGACAGATGGTCTCTTTGCACACATTTGGAATAACGTAAAAAGCAATGTCTCAAGCTCTGATTTGTATGCAGATTACGCACGCTACAAGTAGAAGGGATCTAAAGGAACTAACTGTATTTATCTTTATATACTTTTCTCATTATGGCATCAGTAGGACTTGGAAGCTTTGTATTATTTCTTTTTGATAAACAGTATATCCATAGAGCAATGGTCATCAACTTCCAACAGTTTATCATATCTTTTTTTTCTATCTGTAGACTCTAAACATACAGCAATCTTTAAAATCAGTTTACATTTTGTACCGAAAGCATATTAGTTATAAAAAAATGTGCTACCCAAGCAAAGTATGGAAACAGGTCAATTTCTCCTACTGCCCAGAGTGGTATAGAAAACTGTGCTGTTTTGCTAATGCAACCAATTAAATATAAAGCAGACTCATAGGTTTAAATCTAGAGTATTTATAAGAGCAAAATCAACTTCTCTCTACCTGTTACCATTCTTTTCAGGAGTTATTGAAAGGTAACTGTGCATCAATAGGAAAATGGTCCTGGCCTTGTAAAAGGACAAGGACAAAAAGGGGAGCAGAAGTAGGACAAGTGAGGAGAGTTCCTAGTAAAGCCTCTGTGCCTCAGTAAGGCCGGTTTCACATTTGCCTTGTCAACGCAGCGTTCCCAACGCAGCCAAACGCATGCGCACTGCGTTCCTATGTTTAGCATGGGAACACATGGTGCCTGCGTTTGGCTGCATTCGGTTGCAGTTGTGTTCGGATGCACATAATGTGTGCGCCCTCCTCTGCCCTTCGAACACAGCCTGATGCATTTTTTGTGCATTCACGGGAGCTTTTGTTTTCAGAAAGCGCCCGGAAACGCATAACAAATGCATGGATCTGAATGGATCCGCAGTGTCCTCCGCATGACAGCGCAGGAGAATGTTGCAGATCACATTGAAATCTCTCCCAGTGGCCGCCGCTGATCTCCAGAGATCAGCGGCGGCCACCAGGAGATCAGCCGGAGTAGCTACTGATGTTCCAGGCACAGCCACCGCTAATCTTCCGGTGGTGTTGGCACGGGAGATTTGAAGAAACAGCTGATCTGATAGCTGATTAAATCTCCCGTGCCGACATCACCTCTTCGGTGTCGGCACAGGAGACTTTAACAGCTGTTAGATCAGCTGTTTTTTTCAAATCTCCCATGCAAACACCATCAGGAGATCAGCGGCGGCCGGGAGGAGGAGATCTCTGCCACTGATCTCCACCTCCCAGCTGCCGCCAAGATCGCTGATTGGCTGGCTGGACACCATACTGATGTGAACGCATGCGGAGACTCTCCGCTGCATTCACATCAGTATGGCAGCATTTGCAATGTGTTTGCGTCTGCATGCCCTCCGCATGCAGAAACAAACGCAAATGTGAAACCACCCTAAGCGCTGTGATGGGGAGGTAGAGTGCTGCCTAGGCAAATGACTGATTAGAGCATACAGTCCTGGCCTTTGTCTTCAGCTCTGCAGCTCCACACCAGAAAATCCTCCATACAAAGCCTTATATAATACCAACTGGCATAAAATAATTGTCAGTACAGTTAGTAAAAAAGTCAACCTCGTCTGTAAGAAAAAGTAATGTGTTCCTGTGCCTCATGCTGTTAAATGTTCTGTACTCAAATCAAGCCAGTGAGATGCTCAGGCAGGATTAAATGGAGTAACGAGTATAATAAAAGTCAATGGGTAGCTGAAGCATTTTTATCTAAGAACCTAACAGAAGGGCTGGGGGGGGAGGAAAATTGCTAAAATGGATGAATAATGTATGTTGTACAAACCTGGATGCATCATTGATTCCCAGGTAGTTGCTTGAAACTAAATAAATAAATATTTTTAAAATGTTGGTTGGTGGCTGGTATTATCAGACTGGGAAGGTCCAATCGTTATTGGACCCTTAAATACCAGCCCACAGGCATCCCAAAATTGGTGCATCCATTGGTGTCAATTCTGGCACTTTGCCCATTTATTCCTGATTTCCTTGGTTTGGTAGCAATTACCACAATTACCAGAGATTACTAATGGAGAGGTGTATCTCAAATACCCCGATTACTCTCCCAGTAAGAAAAAGAAATAAAGACACAATAATATTCCCCTACACTATTACTCATTCACCAAATTATTATCAAAAATATTTCCTTAAAGTTTTCCATCGTACGCCACGATCCACAAATGCAGCTCTGGTGAATGTAAATACCAGTAGAGCATAGCTATTCACAGGTGCCAGGTAGTGACAATAACTCTAATCAGACCCACCTGGTCACGTTGAGTGCAGCATTGAACTCTGATGAGGGCTGTCATCAATACCCAGCGTCTGAGAATAACTGTACTTTACAGTTATTTACAGTTGCCAGAGCTATATTCAGGGATCATGAATATAGGGTAGGAGCGAACCTGAACTGTGTAGTTCAACCTAATGCTGGTGTCTCAAACTTGAACACAAACTTCTCAGGTAAATCCTTGTTCAAATTTGGCATTCGGAGGCCGCACAGTTTTTATATTATTTTTAATGGCTGGGGAAGGCAGGGAAATCACTGGAGTGTTAGAAAATAGCACTCAATTGAATGGGAACAGTAAAAAACAGCTTTTAACATTAGTCAGCTACTTACATCAACTCTCATCAGAAAAATAGCTGTTTTATACTGTGCCCATTCATTTTAGCACTGTTTTATTAACATTTTACTGATTTTCCTGCCCTTTTCAGCCTTCATTAAAAAAAACAAATAACATGAGTGGTTCCGTGTGACTAGTAAGCAATATTTATAAGGAATATTGCCATATTCCCCAGCTTCCATTTTGTGTCAGAAAGCAATATTCTTACAAATAACCGTTTTGCTCAGAGCAGCCATGTTGGCTCAGAAGCTGCTATATCTCACTCATAGGAGATAAGCCTTCCAGAAGAGGAACATGTCAATTAACTTGGAATAGCAAAGGGCCCTTCCTCACCTGTGATATGCTAATTACCCTGAGGAAGCACCCATTGTGGTCACACAATAAGGCTTCCAGAAGGGATAATTAAGGCATAGAAGTGTGAGAAGGAATTTCCTCTGCAGACTCAATGGCAGGTTGGAAGGAATGCCTTTCACTCACCCTAGACCGAACGGAGCCTGGAATAGAACGTTTAATATCTCATGAGCCGTGCTGTCTATAAACATAGCAAGCATAGATGTGCGATCTTGACATTCAGACAGTTACTGCACATCATTTTACATACATGTGTAATGACGGAAAGGCACCTAAATGTGATATTGGCTAGAAAGATGATCTCAGAATAGTCATGTTTCATATTCAGGTGAAGATAAAATCATAACTGAAAATATGAGAGCATTGTCTTTCGCCTGTGATGCTCACAGACAAAGATATGACAGATAATAAGTTTTTTATAGCTATATCTCCACTCCGAGAGGTGGGAGTTATGAGACATCCCAATGGGTGTGAGATGGGAGGGCCTCTTACAGTATGAAAAATAGCCCATCTTTTCCCATCTTTGTATTTCTTCTGAAGATGCATTATCATTCCACTAAAGCCAGAGAATACCCCATGAACAGATTGGCATCACGCCACCCTTGTGGTTCCATCAGCATTAAGGTAACAGACTACATCTCTCTGTAATTCTGTGTGTATTCCATTTATCTTCTATTTGCATAAACTGACTGTAACATTTGTAAAATCCTAATAATAACTGTAGATATTAATTCTAGTGTACCAATAGGGTGATTAAATATAAAAATTTAACCTTGAGTTGCTCTTTTCATCTTGATCACGCATGACCACATCCGTTTGCTCATTTAACGCTACCTGGGTTGGTTTCTGACCCAATATAAGCCCAATCATGGACTGGACTTATATTAAACAAGAGACTGGTGGCAGCTGTTAAGTGCTTGGGGTTATTCAGGGCCTTTATCAGTGACAGGGTGGAGGTTACTATATGTGCTCCTGGTCGCGGATCAGAAGGAATATACCACACTCACTGAGGTGCCTTAAAAAACAGCGCTGACAGGGCAACTGAGGCTCTCCTTTTATCCTCAGGCAGTACTCTAACTGACCTGAGTTTAAGGGGAGGCGCTGTGGAGCTGCCAGGTTCGGTGGCCGATTCACCACAAGTGGTGGCAGCAGTGGGATCAAGAAAATATTGTGTGGGACCTCAGCTCTCTAACACTAAGGACTGTTGGCAGTAGCTTTTGCTGTCGGGTCCTAAGATCAACTCAACACTAGACGATTAGAGTGCAAATACAAAAGTGTGTGGTTGCATCAGGTTGCAGCTGTGTGTCAGTGACCAGGGGTGCTAAGCTGGCCCAGGGTACCAGGAGCCAAATGCTGCAGAGGACACTTGCTGCGGCCGATATGGAAGAGGTGGTCGAGAAAATATTGATCTAGGCAAGGAGGAACCCATGCACAGGTCCTTAAGAAGCCAATCTCCAGTGGTCAACTCTCTAGGGGGGCGAGCGCTCCCTGTCCTCAGCCCTGCAGTGGGCAGATCACCACTCGCTTGTTCCCCTAGCCTTTGGACTCGGATGCCCTTCTTCAAGTTGCCCTGGCTTGTCTTGAAGCTGGAAACCAGGTGCCTACGAGAACCTCCTGGCAGCTGCAGAGAGACGTGCGGAGCGCGAAGCTGCAGATTGACACACAGAATATGAGGACGCATACCAGTAGTGTGTGTACCAGCTGGACTTGGCCTGCCTCAGGATCTCGCAGCACCTGCCAGCCAACCATGAGCCCAAGCCACCATAGGTCCGAGTTGAGAACCTTCAACTTCTGGAGGCAGGCGGAAACCTGGATTCTTTTCTGCTGGCCTTTGAGCAGACCCTGCAAGCAGTGCCACCTGGGCCCAAACCAGTGGACCCAGTACCTGACCTCCCGTTTGAGGGGGGAGTCCATAAGAGCCTTGGGACACTTACCTGCCGGGGAGTTACAGGATTATAAGAGCATCAAGTGGGCCCTGATCTGGCAGTTCAACCTCACCCCGGAGTCTTACAGCAAGAAATTACGGAGCTTGCAGAGGGGTCCAAAGGATACCTGGACCGACCACATGGGTGCCTTACTGAGAGCAGCTGACCACTGGATCAAAGGTTTGGAGCGCAGCACAGCTCAGGAGATCCAGGAGTTGTTTGTGATAGAGCAATTCCTGTGGAACTGTCCTGAGGACTTCCAAGAGTTCTTTCATGACTGGAAACCGAAAGGGGCCTGTGAGACAGCGGTTCTGGCAGATGAGTACACCAACAACCGTGTACCTGAGACCAGGAAGATCAGCAGCAGCACCAGGAGAGGGGGTAAGACCATCCCTGCACCAGTGACCCCTGGCCCAAGAATGCAGGGTCCAGCCTCTCTATCCCCCCCCTGTTCCCCTCTCCAGGGTGGCAGCAGAACCACAAAGGTGTCATCTCTGCAATGAACCAGGACACTTTAAGTCCATATGTCCCCAGCGCCAATGGGCCCCGTCCCTGACCCAGCAACCGGCCACTGTTTTGTGTGTGGGTGGGGGGGTTGGTAGGTCCCTTGACAATTTCCAACCCGTCACCATAGGCTGCTCAGTGGCCATGGGACTGTGGGACACCAGCGCTGAATGAACTTTGGTACGACCCGAAATGGTCTCCCCCCAGGACTTGATCCCCGGAAAGTCCCTTTGCTGTCTTCGAAATTGGAGGCATGGAACCTGCACTGCCTATTGCCAGGGTTTATCTGGACTGGGGTGCGGGGAGGGGAGTGAGGGAGGTTAGGGTGTCGGCTAATATTCTGGCGAATGTGTTGCTTGGGTCAGACTTGGCGCGACTAGTGTCCAAGTATGTCAACATCACAAAGCACTCACTGATCTCAGGGAGACCAGTCGAGGAAAACACTGCAAAAGCACTCAAACACAGTGAAACCCTAGGTGCATTGCCCCCTGGGAATTACAAATATGCAAATAGTCTGTAGAGCCTCATTTAGGAGTCTCAAACATGGAACTAGCCAGATATCCCTCCAGGGAAGGACCTAGCCCTGGGATGGCTCCTTGCGGAAACCACCATAACCACCATATTAAGTGACCCTTTCAGTCAATATCCAACTCTTTATGAGTTTAAATATATGACAAGAGAATTACCAAAGCCAGGTATCCATCCAAAGACAGCTGTTTTGGGGTTTTGCCCTCATCAGTGTGGAGTAGGATTCTGCTAGGTGGAAGCAATGCCTAGTAGACCAACATCACAAAGCACTCACTGATCTCAGGGAGACCAGTCGAGGAAAACACTGCGGGCAGCCAGCAAAAGCGCTCAAACACAGTGAGTCGCTGTCACCTGCGTACTGAGGAGCAAGAATGCAGGCCACGCACTGCTTTCTGGGCCCTCACTCTGTCAAGGGATAACTGAACCGGTGTCTGACCCAGAACAGGGGGTTCATGTGGGAGTGAGGCCTTTGCACCGCTTCTAGCTACTCGTAGCCAGGAGTTTGAGACTGCACTACCAGCAAATGCCAGCCTGAGGTGCTGAGCCGCCTCGTGGAGACGGCCATCTCCGGAACTAAAGCTGAGAGGGCACTGTGGGATCCAGGGAGGGAGGTAGCCTGCTCCACGATGGAAAAGGAATGTCTGCAGCCATACTTGTGCGGACGCCACCCATCGTGTGGATGGACCACAACCCCCTCAGTGGTTACCCACGGTCCCCGGGATAAATGGAAGGTTACTACATTGGAGTCTTGGAACACAATGTCACCATTCGCCACAAGAGCGGTCGTGGTCACAGTAATGCTAATGGCCTATACAGCCAGGGTAGGTAGCGGAGGGGTACACGGGGAAACACAGGAATGTGCTGCCCCTAGCGCCCTCTAAAGGCAGTACTCTTACTGACCTGGGTCTAACGGGAGGTGCTGTGAATCTGCCAGGTTCGTTAGCCGATTTACCACATCCTGATTTTGCTTACCAGCCAAAGCTAAAGCAGCAGCTGTGTACAGACATCAGGCTGGGAAAGAGACAATATCCATTGCTCTACTGTCACGATGGTCTCTGTTATTTTGGAGACTTGTGACAGGTTTGGGACCTGTATCTCATTTCTATATTGAGACTTCATTTCTTTCCTTTGGCAGTGTAGGAGTTAATGTCAGTTTCTGTTGCTAGTAAAGCTCATTAGTTTTCTTCCCAGGAGTGGCTAATTTATGATCACTTCCATCTCCTTTATATGGTCACATGATCCAGCATTCCTTGCTTGTGATTGAACTCCATTCCTGGCCAAACTACCTCAAGTGAAGGAGCTACTTAGGTGAAGCTGACCATTGCCAAGCTGTCTGCTGTCTGGGAGTGTGGCAGTAGGTGTTGTTTTATCATTTTCCTGTCTGTCTCTCTTTCCCCTCTTGTTGATTTTTGTGCAGCAGTTGGGACTAGTGCTCCCGCCAGCCATTTCCCTATTGAGGGTTAACATCACAGCCAGCAAGGAACTAGATATCCTGCTCAGCAACAGGGTGAAATAACCTGTATAGAGATGATAGGGAGATCAGGGCACAGCCACAGGTGAGTGCAGAATGTCTCCTTTTTCCTCATTCCCTATGAGCATATCCCTCCATTGTATTTGTGCCCCTTTGGTGTTTTCCCTGTCTGTTGCTTTGTGTAGTGCATTGGACACCATTGCTCTGTGCACCACTGTCATTCACTGTATCTGGACACACCCCTGTCCGTGGTGTGTCATCTATTCACACTAAAAATTGCAGCTGAAACTGTATGCTTTTCCTTGGGTTTTTATAAAAACTAGATGGGACCCCATGTCTTAAAAAAAAAATAATTGAAACACAAAAAATTAGCATGGGTTCCCTCCATTTTTGAGTGCCATCCAAAATTAAGCTGACAGCTGGGCACTGGTATTATCAGGTTTGTAAGGCCAATGATTCTTTGGCCCTTCTCATCCTCAATATCTCTGTCCACATCTACCCCAAAATTCACTGCATCACATTAGATGCACCTATTCTGATACTTTTATGATAAATTAATGATAAATGGGGTTAATGACAGGTTGAATTTTCAGTTTGCAACAAGCCTAGGGATTGATAATGAATAAGCTTCTAAAGGACATTCACATTAGTAACCCAGTAAGTGCACATTTAAAATACACCCACACAGGAAAAAAATATTTTATTTTAAAGCGAACCTGTCACCCCCTCCAGGCATCTAAAAATACCATAGCCACCTTCTGCAGCACTAAGGCTGCATTCTGACAAGGTGTCTATAGCATTTATGCTCCCTTGATTCACTGAAATAAAGACTTTTATAAAATTTGTTTCAAACCTGATCCAAGACCGGGAGGCGGGTTTTCAAGTGTCTATCTCCAGCCTCTGTGGTGTCAGTCATCCCTCTCTGCTCTCTGTGCACCGCCTCCAGGGCCATCTCCCTCCATTACAGAGCTTTGTCAGCTCTGCTACAACATAGAGCTGCTGTTATAGGAGACCCCACAGTAGTAAATCTTGCAGGAGGGCCCTGAGCAGAACAGCAGACAAAGCCTTGCCTGCTACGTAGCAGCCCTTGAGCTGAGCAGGTTTCACTTTCAGTTTCTTGTACCCAGCATTGCTCCGTCCTCAGCCCCTGATCTAAAGCACAAACTCAACTCTGCTGCACTGCTGACAGCTCAGCTCAAGGGCTGCTATGTAGCAGGCAGTGCTTTCTCTGCTCAGGGTCCTCCTGCTAGATTTACTACTGTGGGGTCTCCTATACCAGCAGCTCTGTGTTGTAGCAGAGCTGACAAAGCTCTGTAATGCAGGGAGATGGCCCTGGAGGCGGCGCACAGAGAGCAGAGAGGGATGACTGACACCACAGAGGAGGGAGATAGACACTTGAAAACCCTCCTCCCGGTCTTGGATCAGGTTTGAAACAGATTTTATATAAGTCTTTATTTCAGTGAATCAAGGGAGCATAAATGCTATAGACACCTTGTCAGAATGCAGCCTTAGTGCTGCAGAAGGTGGCTATGTTATCTTTAGATGTCTGGAGGGGGTGACAGGTTCGCTTTAAAAAACACTCCCTGACTTCCTCATTCACCAATTTTGTAAGAAAAAACCCCATGAAGCTCCAAAGTAAAAAATGGAGTCTGATGGAGTCCAATAGTGGGAACCTAAGAAACATAAAAAGAAAGAGATTAAATAAATGAAAACAAGACACAGTCCTCCATTCACCACTTTGTAAACTCCTCCAAAAACCATGGAGCCTGGTTCAAGTGAACAGGACACTATAGTTCATTTGCGGTCATTTCTCACAAGAAATGACGTCAGCAACATTACATGACACCAAAGTTTGTGAAACATTCCTGGTGTCACAATACCTTCACGATACCCAACGAGAGCACAAGGTTATGTAAGGTTACTGACGTCATCATTACTCTCACCAGGTCACACAGAGGGAAGTGCTACCTTACAGCAAGAGTAGTGAAGATGTTGGTAACTTTACATGACCTGACCTCTCTCACCGGTATCAAGGAGTGAATTAGAAGACCAGGAATGTCTCCCGTGCTGTGAAGTCATGTAATTTTACAAGAAATGACTGGAAGTTACTTATAGAGCTGTTTTCTCAGAACCCAGCTCCATAGCTTTTATTATAGAATTGCCAGACATCGTGGGATCACTATTCACATTGGATTACATTGGACCTGCAAGAATTTTTTTTGCGAGCTAATAAAGTGGTGAGCGGGGGATTGTGCCTTGTTTTCACTTACTTAACCTCTCTCTTTTTTTATGTATTTCATGTTCACATTATTGGACTCCATCTCATTCCATGGCTTATGTCAGATCTTGCTGTTTTTTTCTTTAATAAATTGGTGAATGAGGGTGTCAAGGAGTAGTTTTTAAAATAAACATTTTTTTTCCTTTTTGAGTGTCATTTTTAACACCATACTTACCAGGTTACTAATTGGGGTGTCAGATAGTTGTGTATTCATTATTAAGCCATGGACTTTATGCCATCTGTCAACTCCCAGCTGACATCAATCCCATTAATCATTACCCTGATTGCCAAACAAACAGGGCAGTGGGGAAGAGCTGCCCAAACTGCAGGATTTGGCTTATATAATGTGATGCACCAATTCTGGCGCAGATGTAGGGTGGGATATTCAGGCTGGGAAGAGCTAAATTACCGTAGCCCTTCCCACACCTCTGTGTGTCTCACAGCTGCTGAGCACTGATCAGTGACGCACATCACTGATTGGTAACCATGCTCACAATAATTCTGCACACTATCTTATCTGCAGGTTGCTTCAGAAACACTGGCAAATACTAAAAATGTACCCAATTCTGAGTACTACTAACCCTAGGTAATCTTTATTAATCTTTTGAGCACCTGCACTCAGAATTATATTGGCTTGTAGTCACCATAAAAAAATCACTTACTAATACGGCATAAATGTGTCTGGCTCCATCTAAAATGGATAGTTTTAAATACTGGGCTAAAAAGTGTCTATGTTGTGAAGCTATAACTCATATTAGAGATATATTTCCAATAAAATCACATATGAGCTATTAGTGTCAATATGTAATTTATACCTAAAAAGGGACAGACAAGTGCGCAATAGGGTCTTATCTTCTTACTAGTAAAAAGGCCCGATGCAATTGCATCGGGACCGCGTTGAAATGAATTGTGTGTATACAGGCGGGTTAGTGGGTAGCAGAGTGTACAGGGGCTCTGTGGGTAGCAGAGTATACAGGCGGCTCTGTGGGTAGCAGAGTATACAGGCGGGCTGTGCGGGAGGAGAGTATACAGGCGGCTGTGCGGGGAGCAGAGTATACAGGTGGCTGTGAGGGGAGCAGAGTATACAGGCGGCTGTGCGGGGAGCAGAGTATACAGACGGCTGTGCGGGGAGCAGAGTATACAGGCGGGCTGTGTGGGGAGCAGAGTATACAGGCGGCTGTGCGGGGAGCAGAGTATACAGGCGGCTCTGTGGGTAGCAGAGTATACAGGCAGCTGTGTGGGTAGCAGACTATACAGGCGGCTCTGTGGGTAGCAGTGTATACAGGGGGCTCTGTGGGTAGCAGAGTATACAGGCAGGTCTGTGGGGAGCAGAGTATACAGATGGCTGTGCGGGGAGCAGAGTATACAGGCGGCTGTGAGGGGAGCAGAGTATACAGGCGGCTGTGCGAGGAGCAGAGTATACAGGCGGCTGTGCGGGGAGCAGAGCATACAGGCCGCTGTGCGGGAAGCAGAGTATACAGGCGACTGTGCGGGGAGCAGACTATACAGGCGGCTGTGCGGGGAGCAGAGTATACAGGCGGGCTGTGCGGGGAGCAGAGTATACAGGCGGCTGTGCGGGGAGCAGAGTATACAGGCGGCTGCGTGGGTAGCAGAGTATACAGGTGGCTGTGCGGGGAGCAGAGTATACAGGTGGCTGTGAGGGGAGCAGAATATACAGGCGGCTGTGCGGGGAGCAGAGTATACAGGCGGCTGCGTGGGGAGCAGAGTATACAGGCGGCTGTGCGGGGAGCAGAGTATACAGCCGGCTGTGCGGGGAGCAGAGTATACAGCAGGCTGTGCAGGGAGCAGAGTATACAGGCTGCTGTGTGGGGAGCAGAGTATACAGGCGGCTGTGCGGGGAGCAGAGTATACAGGCGGGTGTGCGGGGAGCAGAGTATAAAGGGGGCTGTGCGGGGAGCAGAGTATACAGGCGGCTGTGTGGGGAGCAGAGTATACAGGCGGCTGTGCGGGAGCAGAGTATACAGGCAGCTGTGAGGGGAGCAGAATATACAGGCAGGAGCAAAGAACCAATTCAGCTCTGCTACATCGATGCATCCATGTCTGTGGTGCTCTGAAAATGACAATCCCTGCTCATCACTGATCCTTTACCAAAGTCTCCTCCTCCAGCACAATAGCACTGGAGGGTGTGCTGCAAGGCGACAGGTGCTGGGAGCGGGTTTTGCTGGGTGTCGGCAGGTGTGGTGCTAGCCGGCAGGTGCATTGTTGGTGCTGGTAGCCAGGGGCCGGTAGGTGTGGCAGGGAGCGGGTAAGTGGCGGGGGAGCGGCAGGATGTGGCGGGGGAGCGGCGGGTGAGCGGCAGGATGTGGTGGGGGAGCGGGTGAGCGGGAGGATGTGGCAGGGAGTGGGTGAGTGGCGGTGGAGCGGGGGAGCGGTGGGGGAGCGGGAGGATGTGGCGGGTGAGCGGCGGGCGGTGCGTGGAGTGGTTGGGGTGTGGGGGTTTGTGGTGTCCGGTGGCAGTTTGTTTGTGCAAAACTGGTGATTATGTATATAGATTATCTGGAAATTTCCAGCCAAAATTTCCTGTGCACCACTGGAAAGCAGCCCCCGAAGCAGAGTGTGTGCAGCCGCGCTACAGGTAATTAATGACTGCCTATGGCTCTCCGTTCTACTGAAGCAGACACCGGTATCAGTGTCCCCTTCTGCCGCTTCTGTAGAAAATCACTAAGATTTTAGTGGTGAGGCTGAAAAGGTCTATGTGTGACCCCTAGCCTAAGTCTGTTTTACATTCTTTCTAAGGGTACAACACTATTCCTGCATAATTTATAGAGGAAAAATAGTAGGTACGGTACTTGGCGACCTCTTTTTGTATATCCTCATTCATCATGATAGTCTTTGGACATGGCCTTTTTTGAATGGTAGTGTTTTTCTACACTGTTTTAAATGTTTTTAATTGTCAGTGTTTTGTGTTCTTCACTTTTTGTATTTCTCAAATAAGATTTATTATCAAAATCTTACTCTTTGATTCTGATCCTTGATCCCGGTCATCACATACACGTACAGTGTTGACACCCCTGCAATTCTGTCAGATAATACTCAGTTTCTTCCTGAAAATGATTGCAATCACAAATTCTTTGGTATTATTATCTTCATTTAATTTGTGTTCAATAAAAAAACACAAAAGAGAATGAAGCAAAAAGCAAAACATTGATAATTTCACACAAAACTCCAAAAATGGGCCAGACAAAAGTATTGGCACCCTTAGCCTAATACTTGGTTGCACAACCTTTAGCCAAAATGACTGCGATCAACCACTTCCGGTAACCATCAGTGAGTTTTTTATAATGCTCTGCTGGAATTTTAGACCATTCTACTTTGGCAAACTGCTCCAGGTCCCTGATATTGAAGGGTGCCTTCTCCAAACTGCCATTTTTAGATCTCTCCACAGGTGTTCTATGGGATTCAGGTCTGGACTCATTGCTGGCCACCTTAGAAGTCTCCAGTGCTTTCTCTCAAACCATTTTCTAGTGCTTTTTGAAGTGTGTTTTGGGTCATTGTCCTGCTGGAATACCCATGACCTCTGAGGGAGACCCAGCTTTCTAACACTGGGCCCTACATTATGCTGCAAAATATGTTGGTAGTCTTCGGACTTCATAATGCCATGCACACGGTCAAGCAGTTCAGTGCCAGAGTCAGCAAAGCAACCCCAAAACATCAGGGAACCTCCGCCATGTTTGACTGTAGGGACCGTGTTCTTTTCTTTGAATGCCTCTTTTTTTCTCCTGTAAACTCTATGTTGATGCCTTTGCCAAAAAAGAGAGAACATTCTTCCAAAACATTTTAGGCTTTCTCAGATAAGTTTTATCAAACTCCAGCCTGGCTTTTTTTATGTCTCGGGGTAAGAAGGGGGGTCTTCCTGGGTCTCCTACCATACAGTCCCTTTTCATTCAGATGCCGATGGATAGTACGGGTTGACACTGTTGTACCCTTGGACTGCAGGGCAGCTTGAACTTGTTTGGATGTTAGTCAAGGTTCTTTATCCACCATCCGCACAATCTTGCGTTGAAATCTCTTGTCAATTTTTCTTTTCCGTCCACATCTAGGGAGGTTAGCCACAGTGCCATGGGCTTTAAACTTCTTGATGACACTGCACACGGTAGACACAGGAACATTCAGGTCTTTGGAGATGGACTTGTAGCCTTGAGATTGCTCATGCTTCCTCACAATTTGGTTTCTCAATTCCTCAGACAGTTCTTTGGTCTTCTTTCTTTTCTCCATGCTCAATGTGGTACACACAAGGACACAGGACAGAGGTTGAGTCCACTTTAATCCATGTCAACTGGCTGCAAGTGTGATTTAGTTATTGCCAACACCTGTTAGGTGCCACAGGTAAGTTAGAGGTGCTGTTAATTACACATTTAGAGAAGCATCACATGATTTTTCTAACAGTGCCAATACTTTTGTCCACCCCCTTTTTTATGTTTGGTGTGGAATTATATCCAATTTGGCTTTAGGACAATTCTTTTTGTGTTTTTTTCATTGAAGACAAATTAAATGAAGATAATAATACCAAAGAGTTTGTGATTGCAATCATTTTCAGGAAGAAACTGAGTATTATCTGAAAGAATTGCAGGGGTATTAATACTTTTGGCCAACACTGTATCTTTCTCTAGCAATCTATAGTACAAGGTTGTTTCAACACTTGTGACTGGAGGATCACACAACTGTGCCACTTACCCCCCTTACTTATACAATAATGAACTGATTAATAATTTACACATTACATACTGTTTTAACTCACCTCGGTCGCTCACATTTTGTTTCCTGTTTTTTTAGCTTCTTAGGCTGTTTTCACACTACGATTTTAGCAGTTCCGATGCTGTCCGATAAAAATCGGACAGCATCGGAACGATTTTTGCCTCCATGCAGCCCTAAGGGCATTGGACAAAATCGGATGTGCACTAAATGGCATCCGATTTGGTCCGATCCGATTCTGTCCGATTTTTTTTATCAGTGCAAAAATCGGCGCATGCTCCAATTTTTGCACCGAAAATAAAATCGGACAAAATCGGATCGGACCAAATCGGATGCCATTTAGTGCACATCCGATTCGGTCCGATTAATTTAGCATGGGGCCCTTATGGAGCGGGGTCCGAGGAAACATCTGATGTCTCCTCTGACCCGATTTTGCTGTACTGAGCATGCTCAGTACAGTAAAACTGCTCCAAACTGGAAGGCAGGGGTTAAAAAAAAAAAGTATATGCTCACCTATCCCCGAGGCCCCTGCCGTCTCTCTCCGTCTCCTGCAGCCTCCCGCCGGCTCCCGGTGTCCTCGCGCTGTCTGCAGAGGTCTTCTACTGCTGTACAGGACCTGCCGTGATGTCACAGTCACGTGACTGCAAGATACCATGGTGTAACCTGCGGTCACGTGACTGTGACATCACGGCAGGTCCTGTACAGCAGTAGAAGACCTCTGCAGACAGCGCGAGGACACCGGTAGCCGTCGGGAGCCTGCAGGAGACGGCGAGAGACGGCGGGGGCCTCGGGGATAGGTGAGCATATACTTTTTTTTTTTTTTTTTTTCAGCACAGAGGTTACAATTTTATGCCGGAATCGGATGCCTATTTGGCATCCGATTCCAGGCATCATAAGGGAGCCGATGCTTTCCGAATTTATCAGACAGCATCGGCTCCCTAAAAATCGTAGTCTGAAAGTAGCCTTAACGGTTTACATCTAGCATGTATATGTCCTTTGAGATCTTTTTATCATTTATGTAATTTTATGCCAGTTATTTGATCAACATTCATACTTTTCAAGTTTTAAAGCGTAACCACCGTTTAAATTTTTATTTAATAATAATGTAGAGCAAGCAATTTTAATAATCTTTCAAATATACTTTAGAGAATTCTGGTTGAAAACCATTCATAAACATTTCACAAGGTGTCCCACTAGACTGTGTGTGAAGCAGACATATGCCATTATCAGTCAGATTGGTCTTCACACTGAATACGGGCATGTAACCATATAAGGGTGTGGGTGTGGCCTACACAGTGTGCGAGCTCCTGACTGCACCTGGTGAGCAAACAAAGTATCAGATTATGCCAGTGTACAAAACAGTGCTGAGCAATGTCAGAATGTCAGGATCACTGCAAACTCCTCTTTCTTTGGCACAAGCCTCTGATCTGTCATCTGGCTGAACACAGCTCAGTCACAATCTCTGTCTCTGTTAGCCCCTTCTCTGCTGGCTCCCCACACAGCTCAGGATCTCTCTTGCCCTTTCTCTGCTATCACATTGCACTGCTCCATATCACGCCCACACATCCATAAAATGCAGTTTTTAAAAGAGCACAGAAAAATGTGAGAAAACAAGTCTCATGGCACAAAAAAAGCATTATCTTAGCTGCTATGTGACCCATCATTAACAAACAGTGCAGTATTGCTTTTTTTTTGTTAAATGACATTTACACTTTAAATATATTTTATGATAATGCATTTATTATTATTTGTGATACCTTTTTGTTGTTTCTCTGTAATCTCTTATTAATTTTGGGAGGATTTTTGCACAATTTTCTTTCTTAACTCCTTAACAAGCTCACACACTAATCCACTTTGCCTTCAATATATTTAGAGCTGTTAAACCACATTCTTCTCCCAATGACTTTTTGGATTTATTTCCCATCCTTCACTTATAGTTCACAAATACCTTCACTTTACTAGTGCATCTCAATGAATTAGAATATCATCAATAATCAATGTCATATTGCCATGTTTCAGGGCGGTTTCTGGAAGGCCTGAAACACGTTCAATAATAAATCAATATTATATTCACCCTTTAACGTCTTGTTGAATATGACAGTGTAGTTATTATTAACCCCTCATCCTCCCTACTTTAATTTTCTGAAATAATGACCTTTGGGTTTTCATTGGCTTTAAGCCATAATCATCAACATTAACAGAAATAAACACTTGAGATAGATCTCTCTGTGTGTTATGAAATATGTTTACTGTTTTCCAGTCCATATTTCATTCTACAATTGTTGAAATTTCATCTCAAATCATGTGCATTTTGACATTTATTCTTTTTAGCTCACCTTCCCCTTTTTAAACCCTATATTTTCTTCTTCATCTGTATCCCTCCTGGAAGAAAAAAACCTTTATTCCTAATTCCTTTCTATTTTACCCAGCCACATTTTTCTTAACGTATTTTCTATTACTCTTTATGAATCTAGGCTGTTCAAAAAATAATGGCTCCCTTTACATGAAAGTAATCAGCCTAGCGGGCTATTCTGCCAAAATTTTGATTTCAAAATACTGTGTGGGTTTCTTTTAAACGTTGGTAATTTTCAATAAATAAATGTTATGGCTATCTATCTTTATGTTATTACATAGCATTCCTGCCTCACTTGTAACCTTTATATCTTTTATTAGTCAGTTTTCTTTACTGAAATCCTATAGTGGCTATTCATTCTGTATGGTGTTTTCACAAGCTATAATACTCACAAAATTCCATTTCAGCCTATTTTCCCCTCACTTTCTGTCACGTATATTCTTTCTATGCTATTATCTGTTGTGTGGGTGGATGGAAATACAAGGGAGACAGGAAACAATATCTTGTGATGCTAAAAGAATGGAAAGAGCAAATATTGGAAGAGGATAATTATCTCTTATATTGCCTCTTCCAATATTTGCTCTTTCCATTCTTTTAACATTACAAAATATTGTTTCTTGTCTCTCCTATATTTCCAGACTTCTACTCATTTCCAGGATATAATGTCATCAATCCTTATTATGTGAGCTTTCCCAACACTCACTTGCTCACGTAAATTAGCTCCTAGTTGTAATCCTCAGTTTTACAACTCAAACCTACTCCCACCATATCTCTTCATTTCTTCACTTCTCTCTTTTTTGCATTATTATTATTATTAGTATTTATTACATTATTATTTTCCTCCTTTTTCTCCCCTTCATCTTTCTCTTAACTATTCTTTTGCTATTCTAAAACCTAGCATCTGGTTCACTTAT
>JARQOC010000001.1:469879642-469930645 GCA_033576535.1 Allobates femoralis
GAGATATAGATAG
Organism: Allobates femoralis; assembly: GCA_033576535.1. NCBI lineage: Eukaryota > Metazoa > Chordata > Amphibia > Anura > Aromobatidae > Allobates > Allobates femoralis. Next base: position 469,879,656 of record JARQOC010000001.1, read on the forward strand.
ATATAGATATAGATAGATAGATATAGATATAGAGATAGATAGATAGGTATAGATAGAAATAGATATAGATAGACATAGATAGAGATAGATAGATAGATAGAGATAGATATAGGTAGATAGATATAGATAGAGATAGATAGATATGGAATATTAATTATTAATATGTATTAATGTAAAGTCAGAACTTACATTTTATTATCAAAAAAGATATAGTAGCTTATATTGTACTGTAAACGATCCGGACCTTGCTTCCCGACGTCCCTCACAAACGATGAGCAAAGCAGGAATGATGTGTGAGGGAAAAATTCAAATTTCGCGGTCTAAAATGGGAAATTTGAATTCATAAAATGGCGGCAGGCGCGAGGCGAACTTCTGATTGGCCGCTGGCTCAAGGCGCCGACCAATCACAATAGCGGCGGCCGCTATGCCGCCATATTGGAAATACACTGACTACAGTGTATTTGAAGTATGGCACCATAGAGCGCGGAGCTCTTCTGATTGGTCGCCGCGTTCGACGCGCCGACCAATCAGAATACCTGCGCGCTGTATGGCGGCATGCTTCAAATACACTGTACTCAGTATATTTCAAATATGGCAGCATAGCGGCCGCCGCTATTCCGATTGGTCGGCGCGCTGAAGGCGGCGACCAATCAGAAGAACGCCGCGCTCTATGGCGCCATACTTCAAATACATGGAATCTTTTGAGTTTCACATTTACCGCTGTAAGTGAGGCGCTATTCTGATTGGTCGCTGTGTGCTGCCGGTGACCAATCAGTATAGCGCCTCACTTCCCATAGAGATATAATGGACGTGAGAAGACTGCTTGAGAAAGGATGGGTGCCGAAACGTTGCAGTCCTAGGATAAATAAAACCCACATGGATTTTTTGAAGGAAGTGCTGCCTTTCATTTTTTCATCTATCTATCTATCTATCTATCTATCTATCTATCTATCTATCTATCTATCTATCAGATAGATAGATAGATAGATAGATATAGATAGAAATAGATAGATAGATAGATAGATAGATAGATAGATAGAAATAGATACATAGATAGAAATAGATACATAGATAGATAGAGAGATAGAAATAGATACATACATAGCATCTATTTTTCTATCCTATCATCTATTCTATCTATCTATCTATCTATCTATCTATCTATCTATCTATCTATCAGATAGATAGATAGATAGAAATAGATAGATAGATAGATAGATAGATATAAATAGATACATACATAGATAGATAGATATAGATAGAAAGAAATAGATACATAGATAGATAGATAGATAGATAGATAGATAGAAATAGATACATAGATAGATATAGATAGATCGATATAGATAGATATAGATAGATATAGATAGATATAGAAAGATATAGATAGATATAGATAGATATATAAATAGATAGAAATAGATACATAGATAGATAGAAATAGATAGGTAGATAGATAGATAGATAGATATAGATAGATATAGATACATAGATAGATAGAAATAGATACATAGATAGATAGATATAGATACATAGATAGATATATAGATAGATAGAAATAGATAGACAGATAAATAGATAGAAATAGATACATAGATAGAAATAGATACATAGATAGATAGATATAGATAGATAGATAGATATATAAAGATAGATATAGATAGATAGATATAGATACATACATAGATAGATAGATAGATAGATATAGATAGATAGAAAGAAATAGATAGATAGATAGATAGATAGATAGAAATAGATACATAGATCGATATAGATAGATATAGATAGATATAGAAAGATATAGATATATATAGATAGATATAGATAGATATATAGATAGATAGATAGAAATAGATATATAGATAGATAGAAATAGATAGGTAGATAGATAGATAGATAGATAGATAGATAGATATAGATAGATAGATATAGATACATAGATAGATAGAAATAGATAGATAGATAGATAGATAGATAGATATAGATACATAGATAGATAGAAATAGATAGATAGATAGATATAGATACATAGATAGATATATAGATAGATAGAAATAGATAGATAGATAGATAGATAAATAGATAGAAATAGATACATAGATAGATAGAAATAGATACATAGATAGATATATAGATAGATAGATAAAGATAGATATAGATAGATATAGATAGATATAGATATAGAGATAGATAGATAGGTGAGTTGTTGCAGCCGTGGTAAGTCCGGCACGTCGGTCCATTGCGATTTTCTTGGGCCGGCGACAGCCGTGGCCGAAAATCGAACCAAGGGGCCGGCCATGCATTGTTCGAAACACCGCTATGTATCTCTATGGGAAGTGAGGAGCTATTCTGATTGGTCGCTGTGTGCTGCCGGCGACCAATCAGAATAGCGCCTCAGTTTGAGCGGTAAATTTGAAACTCAAAGCGCCGTGGCCGAAAATTGAACCAAGGGGCCGGGCATGCATTGTTCGAAACACCGCTATGTATCTCTATGGGAAGTGAGGCGCTATTCTGATTGGTCGCCGGCAGCACACAGCGACCAATCAGAATAGCGCCTCACTTCCCATAGAGATACATAGCGGTGTTTCGTGCGAAGTATAGCCGGGCCCTTGGTTCTATTTTCGGCAACGGGTCTCCGCTTTCGTCGGTCGTTGCCGGGGCCATTGCGAGTGAGTCGCGTGCGCGAACAAAGCCACGAACAAAGCGACGAACAAAGCCACGGAAGTAGCGCAGTATGCGATGGAAGTCGCTACGGCAATTATATAATAGATTGGGCTTCAAATCTCTCAGTATACTGAAAGAAACTTTGAGAGATAGCCTGTGTGACTTTTCCATTGATTTCCATGATTTGGGCACATCTGACAGACATCTGACAGGCATCTGACAAGCTTCCATTGGCAGCAATATTGTACCTCTTAATTTCTAGGGTGTTCCTCCACAGGAGGTTACCCTGGGATAGTCTGAACCCTCCTAACCTATTTTTGGATTGGCACCTATGATTTTGGACTTTTCCTGTCAAAAAATCCAAGATTCAGCATTTCTTTTAGATCTTTTAGAGCTTTGTGCTTTGCTGTGCCACCCTAATTTCTTCTCAAAACCCTTTGGAGAGTTGTCCTGGGTCTCTCCAGACCCCCCTGAACTATTTTTGGACTAGTATTGTTTGTTTTGTGGTTTTTATTGCCAGAAACCTACAGCTTCAGTGCTCCTGTGGATAAAACCGATACTTAAGAACTTTACTCAAGCATATTCATTGTCTTTCTCTTTCCACCTGGATCCTATTTTCATCTACTAGTGACGATTATACTATATTGGACAAATTTGGATTTTTTACTAGTTCGTTCACGATATTAAGCCATTGTATTGGTCCAGTATATCTGATATATACATATTACTGGTGACTTTTCTGATACTGTTTAGACACCTTCCTTTTATTTACCGTATATACTCGTGTATAAGCCGAGTTTTTCAGCCCAAAATTTGGGCTGGAAAGTCCCCCCCTCGGCTTATACACGAGTCACTACGGTAGACTGCGTGGTGGGGGCTGAGGAGGCGGGGGGATTCTGCTGTATGAGCGGCCCCGTCACGTGGGGCCGCTCATTATATATGCACTGCTTCCCCCTGTCAATCAGCGGCAGGGGGAAGCAGTTCATATATGCCCCCCAAAAGCTGGCACTGTCCCCCCTTGTAAGGGCCCCCCCCCGCTGCTTATACATTACCATCCCGGTGTTCTGATAGGTGCCGCTCCTCGGTGCTTCTTCTTCATCCTCCCGTCCTCGCTGGCTGCATCCGGGATCTCCGGCTGTCACAGCGATATGACGTCATCGCGCGACGGCCGGAGATCCCGGATGCAGCCAGCGAGGACGGGAGGATGAAGAAGAAGCACCTAGGAGCAGCGCCGATCAGAACACCGGGATGGTAATGTATAAGCAGCGGGGGGGGGCCCTTACAAGGGGGGACAGTGCCAGCTTTTGGGGGCTGTTGGTACCCCCAGGGGGCTGCTGGGTACCCCCTGGTGGCTGTTGGTACCCCCAGGGGGATGTTGGTACCCCCAGGGGGCTGCTGGGTACCCCCTGGGGACTGTTGGTACCCCCAAGGGGCTGCTGGGTACCCCCTGGGGGCTGCTGGGTACTCCCTGGGGCTGTTGGTACCCCCAGGGGGATGTTGGTACCCCCAGGGGGCTGTTGGTACCCCCAGGGGGCTGCTGGGTACCCCCTGGGGGCTGCTGGGTACTCCCTGGGGGCTGTTGGTACCCCCAGGGGGATGTTGGTACCCCCAGGGGGCTGTTGGTACCCCCAGGGGGCTGCTGGGTACCCCCTGGGGGCTGTTGGTACCCCCAGGGGGCTGTTGGTACCCCCTGGGGGCTGCTGGGTACCCCCTGGGGGCTGTTGGTACCCCCAGGGGGCTGTTGGTACCCCCAGGGGGCTGCTGGGTACCCCCTGGGGGCTGCTGGGTACCCCCAGGGGGCTGTTGGTACCCCCAGGGGGCTGCTGGGTACCCCCTGGGGGCTGTTGGTACCCCCAGGGGGCTGCTGGGTACCCCCTGGGGGCTGCTGGGTACCCCCAGGGGCTGTTGGTACCCCCAGGGAGCTGCTGGGTACACCCTGAGGGCTGCTGGGTACCCCCTGAGGGCTGCTGGGTACCCCCAGGGGGCCGCTGGGTACCCCATGGGGGCCGCTGTATAACCCCTGGGGGGTGCTGTATAACCCCTGGGGGGTGCTGTATAACCCCTGGGGGCTGCTGTATAACCCCTGGGGGCTGCTGTATATACTGCTGAGGCCTGTATACCACTGGGGCTGCTGTATATACCACTGGGGCTGCTGTATATACCACTGGGGCTGCTGTATATACCACTGGGGCTGCTGTATATACCACTGGGGAGGCTGCTGTATACCACTGGGGTTGCTGTATATACTACTGGGGCCTGTATATGCCACTGGGGAGGCTGCTGTATACTACCATTGGGGGGCCTGTATACCACACTGCTGGGGGCTGTACACCTGTGCTGGGGTCCACCCTCGGCTTATACACGAGCCAATAGGTTTTCCCAGGTTTTGGGGGCAAAAGTAGGGGGGTCGGCTTATACACGGGTCGTCTTATACACGAGTATATACGGTACTATGTCTCGTAGGCAGACAGATCTTCATAAGGTCACTATGAATCCTACGGGTGGGTCCACTAAACCCCATCTTAAATGCACTCCATCTACAGCTAGGCTGATTTTGGTTAGCGAACACAAAAAGAAGGTGGATAAAACAGATTCTCACATACGGGGCTCAGATATGGACACCCTAGATAATAGGGGTGGTGACAGCTTGAAGCAGACCTCAAAACGTAAGGACATAAGCCCCCTGGGAGTTCTGCTTTGGTTGGATCTACTTTGGAGGAGTTTAGATATTCTAAAAACTGAATTTAATTTCTCCTGGTCACTGTCAGAAATTCCCTATTTGGGAATCACCATTACTAAACCTCTATCTAACATGGTTGATAAAAATTTATCAGATATTGTTAAATCCCTTTCGAAACATGTGTCTTATCTGTCTAATTTAGAGGTTTCCTGGACGGGACGTATTGCGGCCTATAAAATGTTGCTACTTCCCAAAATTCTATACCTCTTCCGCTCCCTCCCTGTGGTCATCCCTCAGAAATATTTTAAACGTCTCCAGACACAACTTAGCCAATTTATTTGGCGAGGGAAATTGTCTAGAATTGCAGCTACCACTCTTGAAAAACATAAATTACATGGAGGTTTAGGTATCCCCAATCTTAGGGCCTATTATCTAGCTATCATTACTCAAATTAGTTCACGATGGTGGAGCACTGAATACTCACCATCCTGGGTAAATATAGAACGATCCATCATGAAGCAACAGAATCCTGCATTGTTTATTGTTTTATACCTCCTTAGTCCAAAAAAGAGACTTCCCCTAGAAACCCCACTTAAGGCCACTATCAAGGCTTGGAGGATGTTTAATCAGACCTCTAAAACCATCTTCTCTCCAGTTTCTCCTGTCTGGCTCCCAATAGATATTTTTTCCTGGTTGTGTCCATCTCTTAATTTGACTATCTGGAAGAGTAGGGATATTAGGTATGTGTCTGACGTGTTTGATGGTGAGAGGTTAGCCTCTTTTGAGGTTGTCTCTTCTCGTTTCAGCCTACCTGAATCTGACAGACCTACTTGGACTTTACTGCATGAGACTTTAAACAACCCACGTCTAGATTTTACGCTACCTAACAATATTGACCTCCTACTTCGTCACAGTGGAAGCCAACTTGTGTGGAAAACTAATATTATCTATAAAACTTTTAATAAGGATGTGACTTTTAATAATTCTAGATTCTATACAGTATGGGATCACCAACTTGACATCGATAATCATACTTTACATAACCAATTGCCCATCATTTTAAAAAATATTTACTTCTCTGTCCCCTGCTCAACATTTCTGGAAACTCAATATAAAGTACTAGCTGTGAGCCCGATGCAAATGCATCGGGATTCTAGAACGTACGTTAATTTGATTATAGTAGTTATAGCTGTTAGACTAATGCAAATGCATTGGTTGTCTAGAATATGTTTATTGTTTTTTTAAAGATTTTTAAATAATCCAATTATTCCAATGACATCTTTACAGCAACTACATATATTTGTATTGTTGATATCATATAAGGAAAATTGAATAATTATGTTGTAAGGGTCTTAGAACACAAAGTAGCAATACTTCTTAATGCATCAATCATTAAAATTGATGAATTAATAACAGTAATAGGTGTATCAGCCAGTTTGTGTCAGCCCACCAATCGCGTCAAGATGCCCTTACGCCTGGTGAGTCCTAATCTAACTAAATCCGAATTGATATAATTTAGATATTTTTTATACCTGAATTTTTCTTAGATTTTTTGAGGATTGTGATGTAAATAATAAAATTTTGTAAATTGATACAGAAGGAGTTACCAGCTACAGACTTGCAGCAATATCCATGCAATAACAAAAAAACTTGTAGTTAACCTACGGTAAATGGAGTTAACATAGCTTCAGCAGGTGCATAAGATGCATCGACTAACTAACCACAGGTGACTGCAGTTGATGTGGATGACGCTGCCGCAACTATGTTGTCTGCACAAACCGCAAGTTAAGTACAAATTACATATATGCAATTATGAAAATTACAGCAAGTATGTTGTTGGTGAGTCCTTCATGATCAATTATTATCATTTAGTATATTCCTCAACAAAGTGAAAAAATCTAAGAAAAATGGTGTGGTAGAATCTAATTAATAATTTATGTTTGTCCCTATCTATCTAAACATGTGGAACACACCTTGCTAATGAGATGTGTGTGAACAGCCATCCCACCCGTCTCTTAGCTGTTCACAAAAACCTCTCCCTGTAAAGACTGACAATGAAATCTCTCAGCACATATAGTGCTGGAGCTTGAAATAGTGGTTTCTATCACCCACTGTAGAAATGTGGATGATACACATCTCTCATATTTTAAATGTGTGTTCACAAAAACATAGTAGAAATCAGTATATAAAAGAATAAAATGTGAAACAGTAAAATTTTTTTTTTTTTTTTTTTTCAAAAGATAAATAAACAGAAGAATAGTCATAGGGAAGAGTTCAGTGCAAAATATTCTTGTAGACAATATTTTTGGTAAATACTTTGTCACTGTTAGGCAGCAATTTTCCTTGGATTGGAGTGTCCACCACTTTCACTTTTACATTGGATCGTCTTCTCACTCTTGAAAAAGCCACATACAATTGTCCATGTCCAAAAACAGGTTCTGGCAAAAAAATCCCTACTTTCTCAAGTGTTTGTCCTTGGGATTTGTTTATTGTCATGGCAAAAGCTGGCTTCAGAGGAAATTGGCGACGTCTTAACTTAAAAGGCAAGCCGATTTCTGATGGGCACAAATCAATCCTGGGAATGAAAACCACATTTCCTCCAGCAGACCCAGTAATGACTCTTGCTCGAATCATGTTGACAAACAAACCGGTGACAATTAAGCGAGTCCCATTGCAAAGACCTTTTCTGCTGTTGAAGTTCCTCAAAAGCATTACAATGGTGCCGATTTTTAATTTCAGACGATGAGATGGCATCCCCGTGGGTGTAAGTGAATTTAAAAACTCAACAGGGTATTGCTCTGGGTCCTCTGTCTCGTCCGGATCAATGGAATCATCACTAATGTATTCTGTATACTCTCCAGCAATGCAATCCATGATCTTAGAGTTGACCTGATCCACATCATCATTTTTGGGGCAAAGAATGGCATGTGATGCTGCTGTATTAATGCTTTCATTGTCATTGACATCAATTACAATGTTTTCACCAAAAATGTCAAATATTAGTGAACCTGTGCAAATCATATCTTCAGGGATTTCTATAACATCATCTCCAAGGTTATAAGAATTGGTCAATTGTCCATTTCCCAGCTGAAGTATCCAATTGCTGTATTCTGGATCAACAGAGCGCATGTTGTCAAGTAGTGGCAATTGAGTGAAAATCTGCCATTGTCTGGAATATTTAATGCAACTCTCTACGATATCAGTTCGTGTTCCATGAGGAATAATAGGAAGACACTGACGAAAGTCTCCTCCCAGAACAATGACTTTCCCTCCAAAGGGTGTTTTATTTTTCTTCGAGATATCTTTGGTCATAACATCCTTTAATAGTTGGTCAATGACATGCAGTGCGTATTTGGATAGCATAGTGGATTCATCAATAATGAAAAGTTTGGTATTCTTCAAATGGTGTGCATCATCAGTATCATTTTTGATTCTTGAAACAGACGTTTCATTGATTGGAATAGGTATCCCGTAAAGTGAATGGATGGTTCTTCCTCCTTCCAATAAGTTGGCTGCAATCCCAGTACTGGCAGCAGGTGACACAGTTTCTCCTTCTCCTCTTATTTGACGAATTAACAAATCATACAAATATGTTTTCCCACTGCCACCTGGGCCATCAATGAAAAAACACTTAGCTTGCTGACTTGTATCCTGTAATGCTTCATTTATGGCATTATAGGCCAAAAGTTGTTGTTGATTTAAAGTTTCTTTCATTTCTTGGGCTCTTCTAAACTCCTCCTCTTTGTCGTATTGTGGTTGTAGTTGTTGTTTTCTTTTGGGGCGTGGTAGATTAAAATCCGTAAAGCTTTTGCCATGAAATTTTAACACATTTTGAACATCTGTCATTGCATAGCCTTCACAATGCTCACAGTCCTCATTGTTAGGGTGATATGCACGGCAGTAGTCTTCAATAAAATCTTTTTTAAATTCTTGCCACAACTCCAACTGTCATCCAAAAGTAATCCAAGGGCTATTGCTGCCTGTTTAAAAGTTGGGTACTCGACTTCATTAACGGTCTTAATGTGCTCAAAACTTGTTGCTCCTTTTACATGTAGTAACAACAACCGTAAATAGTAGCGTTCTTCATCTTTCATACTGACCGTATACATTCTTCCAATGACTGTTGTTCCACGTTTCTGCCTAATTTCCCATGCACCAGCTTTCCAGACATAGTGCTCAGGAATTTGGCGGTAGAAGTATTCATGAGCACGTGGGTCATTCTCATTCAGTTCAAAGTAGGCCATAAGAGTTGATTTTTTATGTGCCATGGCAGCAATGTTCTCAACAGAAGCATCTTCATGAAAATAAAGGGGTTGTGACTGTGGCAGATGTACGGCAAGGCGAACAATGCTGTGTGATTGTTTATGCATTGGATAGGCAAAAATTCTCCAAGCTGCCTCCGGTGCACTGACGTATCTGGAATCCATAAATTGGTGAGGTTCATCATGTTGTATGTTTGTTTGAGAAATTTCCAGATTGGCTTTATCATGCCCTTTGTAAACATATTTGAATAGATACTTGACACTTTGAATAGATGCACAGATTTCCACATTTATATGACACTTATACTTTAATAGTAAGAAAGGGTTATAGGGAACAACCCAAGAATTATCAACCATGTGAGAACGTTGTGTAAATGAAGGTCCTGCATTGCGTTGATAAGTTGGGTAGGCATCGTGTGCTATTAGAGTTTTTGGTTGGAAATCTTTTGGGAATCCTTTTTTACACTTTCCAATATCCATACATGGAGAATTGGGGTTGAATTGTCCACAGGGTCCATGAATCATATGTTGCATCACAATTTGATGGAGCACAGGATACTCGGATGGGTCAGGAATTTCTGCCCAAACAGTACGATCGACATCTACCTCAGTGCGTAATTTGGAATTGCTATCCAGAATAACCAAAATGTGAGCATGTGGTAGTCCTCGCTTTTGGAATTCTATTACATGAATCATTGCACAAATCTTGCCAAATAATCCACTGTTTATATCTTTTAATAGGGCTTCTAATTTTATTTTGAAGACACGGGCAACTAAATCCGGTCTGTGTTCCACCCTCTGCCATGGTTCTAAATTGTGGATAATCTCGCTCCATTTGGGATTACAGGTCATTGTTATAAAAAGATCTGGCCGTCCAAATTTTGTAACAATAGCCATGGCATCTTGATACCTCTGCTGCATGTTTCTGGGACTGCCTTCAAACGACGATGGTAAAATGACCGTCTTGCCAATAGGAATTCCTTTTTCAAAAGATTTTCTTTGCAGATGTTCCTGTAGTACGCAATAGTCCTCCACTTTTAAGTCTTTTTGATGTTGACGTATAAAATTTAAGCGATTAGCCTCAATTTTTATATACGCATCTACTAAATACTGTTGCGTTAGTTTTCCACCATTTAAAATAGGATTGAACCCAGGACGTACAGATAGCAAATAACAGTAATACTGCAATTGTGTAATTCTCCGTGGATTTTCACCTTGATGCTTCAGTCCCTCATGCCAGCCTTGTTCTCCATGCGGAAAAAATAACGGATACAGTAAAGCATCTAAATTACTGTGGAGAATACTGACTTGCTGTGTTTCTCCTTCGCCTCATTGGGGGACACAGGACCGTGGGTGTTATGCTGCTGTCCACTAGGAGGCGACACTAAGCAGAATCTGCAAAAGAGTTACGTGGCTCCTCCTCTGCAGCATATACAGCCTAGAGCAGGAAATGCTTCTCCAGTTTTTTGCTTAGTGTCGAAGGAGGCACACCTACATTTTTACTCTCTACTTTTTCATCAATTTTTCTTCCAATGAAGAAAAGTGGGTCCGGCGTGACCCCCGGCATGCTCCTTCCTCGGCCACCCACTGTTGGGGCGCTGGGTTGAAGTTGAGAATCGTTACATATGCCGTACTCCTTTCTCGGCCTCCCACTGTTGGGTTGCTGGGTTAAAGTTGAGACAGCCCAGCATAACATCCACCTTCCTCTCTCCCTCGGGGTCCTGAGTTGAAGCCAGAGCTGGACTTTCTGCCAGATGACGTCCCCCTAATCACCCTCTGGGTGCTTAGGCTGAGGCACCACAGGTATCAGCAGCACATGCTGCATTCTGGCTGGGATTCTGGATGGATGCCTGCAGGAGCACAGGCTCAGAGACGACCCCCTAATCACCCTATGGGTCATTAGGCTGGGCACCACAGGTACCAGCAGCACATGCTGCACTCTGGGCTGGGATTCTGGAGCAGTCCCCCCTAATCACCCTGTGGGTTATTAGACTGAGGCACCCGGCTGCCTGCAGGAGCGCAGGCTCACAAGCTTCTCAAACAAGCACAGCAGTCCCCCTAATCACCCTGTGGGCTATTAGGCTGAGGCACCATAGGTACCAGCAGCGCAGCTGCACTTATCTACCCCAGGATCCTGGTGGGGTCCGGGTACAGCCCCACTCAGCCCTGCAGGGCCAGAGGTGTCTACCTGTCCCCCTTCTCCCTGCACAGCTTTCACAACAAGGCAGGGAGAAGAGGTACTCAGCTTCCCCTACGCTGCCCCTGCTAGAGCAGGCAGCAAGGTACCTGGGGCGGCAGGGACCCGTCATGGCCCCCCCTCGCTGCCAGACCGGCGGTTCTGGATCCGTCCCGGACCTCCGCGCCGACCCCCCCCGCCATTGCGGGGCCGCAAATCACGCTAGGCCCCGGCTTCAGGCCTAGCGTGGAAGGGACCGCCTATCCCCGCCCACCGCCCGCCCTCCGGACGCGTCAAATGACGCGGCGCCGCATCACGGAGAGGGGCGGGAAGTTCCTTTGGGCGCTTGTATTGCGCGCCCATTCAGGTTCCCGCCCCCTCCTTGTTCCTCCTGGCGGCGCCAAAAACGCTCTGGGCGCCATTAGGATGTGGGCACAGCACACTGTTAGGCACGGCGGCCATATACAGTGTGTTAGGGCTATGGGGGCATACAGGTTATGGGGGCATATATCAGACCAGCAGGGATTGTCTCCCTGCTGCAGCTCTCTGCCCCCTGCACACCATGAGTGACAGGCTGTGGGCACAGCACCCTGTTAGGCACAGCGGCCATATACAGTGTGTAATGGCTATGGGGGCATACAGGTTATGGGGGCATATATCAGACCAGCAGGGTTTGTCTCCCTGCTGCAGCTCTCTGCCCCCTGCACACCATGAGTGACAGGCTGGGGGGGCAGATGCAGGGCTGTCAGCAGGGATATGATTCCCTGCTGCAGCCTCCTCTCCCCCTGTACACCATGTGCAGACTATGCCACGTGTGACAGGCTATGCCACGGGTCACAGGCTAGGCCATGTGTGACATGCTACATAGGCATTTACGAGGGCCAGTACAGCAAGTGGGCTGACCGACGCGTTCTGCCCTGAAATACTCTGTGCTGCTGTGAATACAGCTTTTGTGAATATTTCAACTTCATCAACTGCTGCAGCACGGTGTTGTCATCACTAACATCACAATGAATGTACCGTGCCTTACAAGATCTCTCCTGACATACTCTGTGCTGCTGTAAACCTTTTTGTCAGCAGCTACACATAATCTCAGTGAAGAAAGTAGGCGTCAGACTGTTCTCAGTACGCACAGGGGAGAAGTGATCCACTCAATCCCCTATGGATGTAATGTGTTTATTTTGTGTCGTTACGATGACACGGCTTCGCCTATGTTCACATCCAGCGAGCAGAGTTCCTCTGCCTAGTGCGGGTGACACACTAATAGGCACAGCCTGGCTTTCCTTGCATCGTGTCAGCCAATGATGCCAGTACCTATCAGAGCACATAATGCTAAATCTAGGTAGGCAGTTTTTACGTCTGCGACTATGTCGCAGCTTATGGGAAACTAGCATGCAGCAAGCAGGATGATGGCTCCGACGTCTGATGGTTTTTCGCAATCCAACCCCAGACTCGGACCTTCATGCATCTCCAAATCAACGTCCCATCTCAAAGGAAGCTAAATGTCGATAATTCGAACATTCAACTGTGTCTCGCAGGACGCAAGATCGTACCCATGGGACCCTCAGCGCCCCACTTACCATAAGGGAGTTTTGTTGGATTTGGACTCCATGGCAAGGCTCGTACGGTACCCTATCTGACAACAGGTTTTCCCTAGGGTCACAGTTCTGCTGAACAGAACACAACAGTGAGCATCGGAGTCCGCTACCATACCTTGAGGATGCCAATCGCAGCACCAGACGGTGCCTCACTCGCAGTCAACCAGCCAAATTGCGACCTCTTGGGAATTCATTTAACGGATCATCGTCTAGATCAACCCAAACTCGATCAACGCACATGTAGCGATCACAGACAACCCTCAATTCAGGGAGTCGTTATGCCTGTGCTACACGCAGAGCGTGTTTAAAGGTTCTATGCCTGTGCCACACACACAGCAGGGTTTTAAAGGCTCTATCCCAAATATCTTGTAGCCCATAAACAAGAACGTGCAGTACGTCCCGTGCTAGACTGACACAGCTAGACAAACATACCTGGGACTGATTTTTCCACACAGATTCTCTCCGCTCCATAATAATGTTTCATGGAACACGGAGAATACCTTGTATCCTTAGATATACAGGATGACTACCTGCATGTTCCACTTGCAGCCACTTATCATATTTACAATTTGCAAAGGCCATTCCTAAGTGTGGCGTTTCCGTGCACACTTGTTACAGTTCCCTCAGTGGTCACAGAGGTTATGGCAGTTGTCTGGGTTTTTCCTGCATTCCAGGGACGAGGTCACTCTTCCATACCTGGAAGTTTACTCCTCAATACACGACCTTCAGGGATTGAGAACGCAGCGTCTCTATTACGGTGAACACTTTATTAAGACTTGGTTGGCTGGTCACCCTCCACAAGTCTACGCCAGTTTTCACTGCAGTCTTTAGTATTTTCGAAACGCAGTTCAATATATTCAAAACACTAGTCAGACTTTTCCGAGACTAGGCATAGGCACTTCAACTGGAAGTCCGCACTCTCCTTCAACGGTCACCTCAGCCTGTCAGAGCTGACATGACGGTCAGAGGCAGGACGGTGGCAGCACTGGTAGTTATTCCTTGACACAGCTGCTCCTCAGGCCTCCCCAATTATCCATGCTCACGTCATGAGATGAGATGGTACGATCACGTATCAAGAGTTGTCATCTTCCAGTACCAGCAATATGGTATCTTCTGTGGTGGCTCAGCCACTCACTAGTACGCAGGGGAAGTATCTTCTTCCAAAAAGGTGAAGGGTACTATTCACGGACGTGACTCGGACAGAGTAAGGCGCGCTGTACCTACATCTCAACACTCGGAACAATTGATCCTGATCGGAATCAACGATACTCATCGTCCTTTGGGAGATTTGGGCGAGATTCCCAACACGGAAGATTTTATCCCTTATTCTGGCGTACCGCAATTTCAGAAGGCAGTCTGACGATGCCATGGCTGTGGCATATGTCGATTCCCTAGAGCGAATCCCGAAGTTCTCAGGCAATGAAGGACGTTTACCACATTCTTCACTAGGCGGGATTCACAAACTCAGTATTACCGGCTACTATTCTACGCTCGTAGATGCTTAGAACAAACAGTTCCTCCGTTGCCAAGGGCTTACCTCAGAATAGGATTCCTACATCTAGGTGTCTTCAAAGAACTCTGGCATCGTTAGAGAACTCCGGGAACATCCGTAGTGGAGTCACACCTCATTACCAAGGTTCCTAGCTTCATAGCCAGGTCCCACGACCCACAGTCATAGACGGCGGAAGGTCTAATCTTAGACTGGACCAAATTCCAACTCCACTCCTTTTTTTCCGAGAATACCACTATCCTAAGGTAGTGAAGATAATCAAACTGGACTGTCGACAAATCATCTTTGTGGCCACACACACTAGCCCAAGCACGCTTGGTATGCCGATCTCTGTCACTTCATAGCTGACGTGCTATGCCACCTACTTGTTCGTCCAGATCCACTTTCGGAAGACCGTCTTACCATCATAATTCATCGGCTCTGAATTCGACAACGTGACCCTGGACACCTGGGTGTTCACATAATGTTGTCACAACCTCAATCAGAGCGCGGACAGTTTTTCTGAAGAGATATTCCATCAACATGGGAAATCATTCTCTTTCCTCCCTATCGGCATCGCCTTGTTACCAGACCTCAATTTTTATCTTTTCTTCAAGGAGTCTGCTGACTTGTTCCTCCCTTTCAGTCTACTAGACCCAGGGGTCCTGACCCTCGTCCTCGCAGGTTTTACGCTACCCACATTTTAAGCCATGGGGGACAAATCCCTTTGTTTTCTCACGCAGGGAGTTGTTTTTTTCTGGATGGCAATTGCCTCTCTCCGCAGAGTCTTTAAATTTGCAGCGTTTTCAGGTAAACCACCTTTTTTGGTTTTTTTCTGGTCTCCCAGACAATGTTGTCCTACGTCCGGTTGGTTTTTTCCTCAAGATGATGGTGTCCTTTGTTGTCCGCCTACCTGAATATATATTTCTGACGGCCTAAGTCCAGCGCCAGTTTCATCCGGTCAGAATTACACTACATTACTAGACCTTTGGTCAGAACCCTACGCATATACGCGCCCAGGACAAGTTCCCTTAGCAATCTGTTTTCCTTCTTCCAGAAGGATAAACACAGCAGGCAGGCCAGGTTCTACAAATACTTGATGAAATGGCTTAAATCCACCATCCATGCTTTTTGCATTGTTACAAAAAAAAAAAAAAAAAAAAAAAAAAAAAAAAAAAAAAAAAAAAAAAAAAAAAGTGAAACATAAATTAATGTTGTTTATATTATTAGTACTCTTATTATATTATTAATTTTTAGGTGGCACCATTCATCCATGGTGCTGTATCCTTCCGGCTGCGGGCACAGCACATTCTACTTTGACTGCTGGGGCCTCCTGGGCTACTGAGCTATTAGGCACCAGGAATTACCACAACAAGTGTGTAAGGCATCCACGCGGCCAGCATGCTCATGCTTGCCAGACGCTTTCGGTTTTCATTCAGTCCTCTGCAAATGCAAGTCTGGGAAACTGTACCCTCCAGGTGGCAGTAGCCCACCTGTAGGTGCATCGTTATTTTTATCATTGGTGATTTTCCATTGCTGTTCCCACCCAGGGACTGCTTTAGGACGTCCCACGGTCCTGTGTCCCCCAATGAGGCGAAGGAGAAAAGGAGAATTTTGTGTACTCACCGTAAATTCCTTTTCTCTTAGCCTCTAATTGGGGGACACAGCACCCACCCTGTTGCCCGTTTCGGGCCGTAACTAGGTTCTCATCTTACTCCTGAGAGGTTATATAGTTGCCTGTTTATTTTACAGGCCTGCTTATACTGTTATTACGTAGTTGCCTGTTCGGTTACACGTTTTACCTTACTGTTATTATGTGGCTGCCTGTTTACTTAACAGGCCTTATTTTACTGTGATTCTTGTCATTCTTCTGTTCATTCTCCTACTGCTTTAGCACAAAACTGGAGAAGCATTTCCTGCTCTAGGCTGTATATGCTGCAGAGGAGGAGCCACGTAACTCTTTTGCAGATTCTGCTTAGTGTCGCCTCCTAGTGGACAGCAGCATAACACCCACGGTCCTGTGTCCCCCAATTAGAGGCTAAGAGAAAAGGAATTTACGGTGAGTACACAAAATTCTCCTTTTTTGGAGCTAAAGGATTGTTTGGGTCAGGTTTCAGATGAATTAAAATGTCTCTATTGAAAGGTGGCTCTCCATCAGCATTTTCAAAGACCACAGCAACTTCATTAACAATTGGCTTATTATAACGTCTTGGGTCTTGTTCTCGATCCTGTTTAAGAGCCATGATGATATTAGGCATGACCGTACCATTTTCAATTGCCTTCTCCTGTTCCTCTTGTTCAACAAAACGTAACATTTTGTATGCGGAAACAAAAGGGTTAATGCGATCTAATAAGTTAGCAATGAGCCGCATCAATTTAGGATGACATTTCTTATTTTCATCACACTGTAAACGTTGGTCATTAGCAGTGGCAGTATCTAAAATGTAGAGTTGGGCATAAGCAGGAGCTTGATCTGGAGCAGGATGTAGTGTTCCAGTACGGTGATAAATTTGGCCATGAATCCGGAAGCAATAAGGGCCATGTCCAGGTGGGGGAGCAATACTTGCACCCATAGAAGCAAAACCAAAGGAACTATTAATACTTCTGATGTTATCCATCATATTCCGACTGTATGGACTCTGACCTTTAAGAATACATTCCAACATCTCTGGATACTGAGGTAACGGAACCTTGACCTTCCCCTTGTGACAACAGAGAGTATACTGTTTATCCGATGGCATCTCATCCATGAAATGTCGAGCTTCACAATGCTTACATATGAATATCATACAGCCACAGGTATGTTCCACAATGCCAAAATCACTATCTAGAAATCCAGGTGGATATGAAGAGGGAGGTGTAGGTAGGTAAATACGATTTTCTTTCTGCAAACCGACATAGATGAGACGTTGAAGTAATAAAGCAGAAAAAGAGTCAGGATCCACTTGTGTAACAGTAGAAGACGTCTTTTTGCGGTGTTGACGACGGGAGGCACCACTTTTACGTAAGCGGCTCTGTTTGGATAGTGAAGACTCCTGAGCAATTTGTGCCTCCAAAGGAGTTTGTTGTTGTTCAAGGCGAAAACGTTTTGTGCGTGACGTCTCCTGAGCACAATGTTTACGCTTTGCTGTTGCTTTGCGCGGTGATGAAACTTGAGGAATTGTGCTCCTTTCATCCGGTGAACTGCTAGAAAGAGCTAGACCAAACTGTAGTACTGGTGAGCTTACAGTTGGATCAGCAGACTGTAGTACTGATGAGGTTACTGTCTGATCAGCACACTGAGTTAGATCAGCAGAGTATTGTACAGGTGAGCTTGTAGTTTGATCAGCAGACTGTTGTACTGAGGAGGTTACTGTCTGATCAGCAGAGTGATGTACTGGTGGTGTCACTTTTTTTTTTGACGGCGTTGATGTAGCTTCTGAGCATTTTTGGCCAACCGTACTTGTTTTTGTTCCAGCGACTCCGTTGCAATGCGTTGCTTATACTCAGCTTTAGACTTATCCAAACGACATTGTCGCTCTTCTTCAGTTTCTTTAGCACGTGTCTTACGCATCCATGCGGCTTTGTACCCGCCAACATCCTTGCTAGTATCCTTTGAAGTCATGTTAGAACATACAAAGGTAATACTATGCTTGGAGATGTATAGGTACGCAAGAGCTTTTACAAAAGCTTTTTGGGAGAAAAGAATTCTTGAAAAGTATAGAATAATTATTAAGGAAAATAATAAGTTCCAGATAGACAATGAACATATTTAAATATCATGTTTTGTATGTCCTTATAATGTACCCTACAACGTATTACAAATATATAAACATGTTTCTCATTCATATCAATAATAGTAAGAGGTCACTGAATACTTAAGGACATTGAATGTGCATACATAATACCAATACCATAAATATCAAAACCATCATCAAAACCATCATCAAAACCATCATCAAAATGCATTAATAGCATAATTATTAGCATTAATAGCATAAATATTACCATTAATAGCATAAATATTACCATTAATAGCATAATTATTAGCATTAATAGCATAATTAGCATTAATACCATAATTATTAGCATTAATACCATAATTATTAGCATTAATAGCATAATGATTGGCATTAATAGCATAAATATTACCATTAATAGCATAATTATTTGCATTAATACCATTATGATTACCATTAATAGCATAATTATTAGCATTAATAGCATAATTATTAGCATTAATAGCATAATTATTAGCATTAATACCATAATTATTAGCATTAATAGCATAATTATTAACATTAATAGCATAATTATTAACATTAATAGCATAATTATTATGTGCATACATAATACCAATACCATAAATATCAAAACCATCATCAAAACCATCATCAAAACCATCATCAATAGCATCATCAATAGCATCATCAATAGCATCATCAATAACAATAATATTAGCAATAGCATTATTATTAGCATTAATAGCATAATTATAAGCATTAATAGCATAATTATTAGCATTAATAGCATACATATTACCATTAATAGCATAAATATTACCATTAATAGCATAATAATTACCATTAATAGCATAATTATTAGCATTAATACCATAATTATTAGCATTAATACCATAATTATTAGCATTAATAGCATAAATATTACCATTAATAGCATAATTACCATTAATAGCATAATTATTAGCATTAATAGCATAATTATTAGCATTAATAGCATAATTATTACCATTAATAGCATAATTATTAGCATTAATACCATAATTATTAGAATTAATAGCATAATTATTACCATTAATAGCATAATTAGCATTAATACCATAATTATTAGCATTAATACCATAATTATTAGCATTAATAGCATAATTATTGGCATTAATAGCATAAATATTACCATTAATAGCATAATATTACCATTAATAGCATAATTATTGGCATTAATAGCATAATTATTGGCATTAATAGCATAAATATTACCATTAATAGCATAATTATTAGCATTAATAGCATAATTATTAGCATTAATACCATAATTATTAGCATTAATAGCATAATTATTACCATTAATAGCATAATTATTAGCATTAATAGCATAATTATTAGCATTAATAACATAATTATTAGCATTAATAGCATAAATATTACCATTAATAGCATAATTATTACCATTAATAGCATAATTATTAGCATTAATAGCATAATTATTAACATTAATAGCATAATTATTATGTGCATACATAATACCAATACCATAAATATCAAAACCATCATCAAAACCATCATCAAAACCATCATCAAAACCATCATCATTAGCATCATCATTAGCATCATCAATAACAATAATATTAGCAATAGCATTATTATTTGCATTAATAGCATAATTATAAGCATTAATAGCATAATTATTAGCATTATTAGCATAAATATTACCATTAATAGCATAAATATTACCATTAATAGCATAATTATTAGCATTAATTGCATAATTAGCATTAATACCATAATTATTAGCATTAATACCATAATTATTAGCATTAATAGCATAATTATTAGCATTAATAGCATAATTATTGGCATTAATAGCATAAATATTACCATTAATAGCATAATTATTAGCATTAATACCATAATTATTAGCATTAATAGCATAATTATTACCATTAATAGCATAATTATTAGCATTAATACCATTATGATTACCATTAATAGCATAATTATTAGCATTAATACCATAATTATTAGCATTAATAGCATAATTATTAGCATTAATAGCATAATTATTAGCATTAATAGCATAAATATTACCATTAATAGCATAATTATTAGCATTAATAGCATAATTATTAACATTAATAGCATAATTATTATGTGCATACATAATACCAATACCATAAATATCAAAACCATCATCAAAACCATCATCAAAACCATCATCAATAGCATCATCAATAGCATCATCAATAACAATAATATTAGCAATAGCATTATTATTAGCATTAATAGCATAATTATAAGCATTAATAGCATAATTATTAGCATTAATAGCATAAATATTACCATTAATAGCATAATTATTAGCATTAATAGCATAATTATTACCATTAATAGCATAATTATTAGCATTAATAGCATAAATATTACCATTAATAGCATAATTATTAGCATTAATACCATAATTATTACATTAATAGCATACTTATTACCATTAATAGCATAATTATTAGCATTAATGCCATAATTATTAGCATTAATACCATAATTATTAGCATTAATAGCATAATTATTGGCATTAATAGCATAAATAATTACCATTAATAGCATAATTATTAGCATTAATACCATAATTATTAGCATTAATAGCATAATTATTACCATTAATAGCCTAATTATTAGCATTAATAGCATAATTATTAGCATTAATACCATAATTATTAGCATTAATAGCATAAATATTACCATTAATAGCATAATTATTACCATTAATAGCATAATTATTAACATTAATAGCATAATTATTATGTGCATACATAATACCAATACCATAAATATCAAAACCATCATCAAAACCATCATCAAAACCATCATCAAAACCATCATCAAAACCATCATCAATAGCATCATCAATAGCATCATCAATAACAATAATATTAGCAATAGCATTATTATTAGCATTAATAGCATAATTATAAGCATTAATAGCATAATTATTAGCATTAATAGCATAATTATTAGCATTAATAGCATAATTATTACCATTAATAGCATAATTATTTGCATTAATACCATTATGATTACCATTAATAGCATAATTATTATTAATAGCATAATTATTACCATTAATAGCATAATTATTACCATTAATAGCATAAATATTAGCATTAATAGCATACATATTAGGATTAATAGCATTATTATTAACAGTAATATCATTAGTATTAGATTTATTTTTTTAATTTTTTTTTTATTTTTATTTTTTTAATTATTTTTTAATTTTTTTTTTATTATTAAATTATTTTTTTATTTTAAAATTAATTTTTTTTTTAATTATTATTTTTATTTAATTATTTATTATTTTTTATTTATTTTTTTTATTATTTTTTAATTATTTTTAAATTATTTTTTTTTTAATTTAATTTATTTATTTTTTTACTTGCGAGAGTGAGACACAGTTCTCATTGTGGTCCGCCTTTTTTTTCCCATTGACATACATTAGCGGTGTGTCGGCGATTTTATGGCCGGCCACCTGGTTCTATTTGTCGGCCCTAAAATCGCGGACACACCGCTAATGCATCTCTATGGGCAGTCAGCTCGAATTCTGATTGGTCGGCGTTCAATCCGAAATCGGGCTGACTGCCCATAGAGATGCATTAGCGGTGTGTCCGCGATTTTAGGGCCGACAAATAGAACCAGGTGGACGGCCATAAAATCGCCGACACACCGCTAATGT
Source organism: Allobates femoralis (assembly GCA_033576535.1). Taxonomy (NCBI): domain Eukaryota; kingdom Metazoa; phylum Chordata; class Amphibia; order Anura; family Aromobatidae; genus Allobates; species Allobates femoralis. The sequence goes on from JARQOC010000001.1 coordinate 469,901,971, forward strand.
ATGTCAATGGGAAAAAAAAAGGCGGACCGCAATGAGAACTGTGTCTCACTCTCGCAAGTAAAAAAATAAATAAATTAAATAATAAAAAAAATAATTAAAAAATAATTAAAAAATAATAAAAAAAATAAATAAAAAATAATAAATAATTAAATAAAAATAATAATAAAAAAAAAAAAAAAGGCGGACCTGAATGAGAACTGTGTCTCAGTCTGACTTAAAAAAAAATAAATTAAATAATAAAAAAAATAATTTAAAAATAATTTAAAAATAATAAAAAAAAGAGGGGCTCTTCTGATTGGCTGAGGGCAGTATACAGCGACCAATCAGAAGACGACGTCGGAAGTGGAAGTTTGCGAAAAGAAGACAGAAGATCCCCGGGGCCGGACGAAGAGGCGGAGATGGCGGAAAGAAGAGAGAAGACCCCCGGGGCCGGAAGAAGAGGACGCCTGGCCGGACGGAGGACTTGTGGATCGGACGGACGATCAGATGATTTGAAGGCATGTAAGTGATCGACGGGGACATTAGGTTAGGGGACAGCGTGGGCTTAGGGTGTAGGGCCTTAGGTGACAGCGGCGTTAGGTTAGGGTACGGCGGGGGCTTCGGGTGTAGGGCCTTAGGTGACAGCGGCGTTAGGTTAGGGTACGGCGGGGGCTTCGGGTGTAGGGCCTTAGGTGACAGCGGCGTTAGGTTAGGGAACGGTGGGGCTTAGGGTGTAGGGCTTTAGCGAGAGGAGTAGGGGACAGCGGCGGGAGCTTAGGGGCGGCGGTGCCTTATGGGATAGGCGGCGGGGCTTAGGGGGTATCGGCGGGGGCCTAGGATGCTACAGGGCTTAGGGGGTAGGGTCGGCGGTGCCTTAGGGGGTAGGCGGCATGGCTTAGGGGGTATCGGCGGGGCCTAGGGGGTAGGGGCTTAGGTGCGGCGATGGCTTAGGGGTAGACGGCGGGGCTTAGGGGTAGGGGCTTAGGGGCTGCTGCGGGGCTTAGGGGGTAGGGGCTTAGGGGCGGCGGTGCCTTAGGGGGTATGCGGCATGGCTTAGGGGGTATCGGCGGGGGCCTAGGATGCTACGGGGCTTAGGGGGTAGGGGCTTAGGGGGTATCGGCGGGGGCTTAGGATGCTGCGGGTCGGGGTTAGGTAGTCGGGGCTGCTGCGGGGCTTAGGGGGTAGGGGCTTAGGGGCGGCGGTGGCTTAGGGGGTAGACGGCGGGGCTTAGGGGGTATCGGCGGGGCTTAGGGGGTATCGGCGGGGGCTTAGGATGCTGCGGGTCGGGGGTTAGGTGATCGGGGTTTAGCGTGTAGGGGTGTGGCGGACTTAGGGGGTAGGGCCTTAGGTGCGGCGTGGTGGTTTTGTTGCGGGGTGGGTATGCGGACATGGGGGGGGTCTGTGCGGACATGGGGGTGGGTGTGCGGACATGGGGGAGCGAGTTGCGGCTCAGGCAGCGACTCGCTCCATGGTCCCGGGGTAGCTATTGGTGGGGGGTGGAGCTGTGCGGACATAATCGGGGCTGGGGAGCGGCGGCGATGGTGGTGGTGTGTGGCTGGGGAGCAGCGGCGGCGGCGGTGGTGGTGGTGTGTGGGCTGGGGAGCAGCAGCGGCGGCGACGGGAGCGGTGGTGTGTAGGCTGGGGAGCGGCGGCGGTGGTGGTGGTGTGTGGGCTGGGGAGCAGCGGCGGCGGCGGTGGTGGTGGTGTGTGAGCTAGGGAGTAGCGGCGGCGGTGGGAGCGGTGGTGTGTGGGCTGGGGAGCGGCGGCGGTGGTGGTAGTGTGTGGGCTGGGGAGCAGCAGCGGCGGCGGCGGGAGCGGTGCTGTGTGGGCTGGGGAGCGGCGGCGGTGGTGGTAGTGTGTGGGCTGGGGAGCAGCAGCGGCGGCGGCGGGAGCGGTGCTGTGTGGGCTGGGGAGCGGCGGCGGTGGTGGTAGTGTGTGGGCTGGGGAGCGGTAAAAAAGGTAAAAGAAAAGAAAGTAAAGAAAGGTTTTAAGCTCAGAAAGGATATCTTAGCTGTAGGGTAGTAGCGGTCGTCTTGAAGCTTGCTTCGGTAAATCCAGAAGCGAGTCTTCTTGCGGCCTCGGAATCCGGCAGTCCGTCTTCGAGGTAGCGGGTAGGCGAAATGATTTGTGATTTCAAATTTCGCGCCTTATAAACTGGTCTGTGAAATTTGAAACCACAAAATGGCGGGGGGGCGTAAAGTGAGTGCTGATTGGGCGTTGAATGGACACTATTTCCAAACAGTCTCCATTCAGGTCCGCTAAAAGGTGATTACAAAGGGGATAATTTTGGACGCCGATTGGTTGTTTTTTCCCATAGAGAAACATGGGCATGTTTGTCTATGGGAAAACGCGACTAATTAGCGTCCAGGATTATCGGCTATGTAAGTGAATGATGCCTTTGAGCGGACCTGAATGGAGAGTGTCTTTCCAAACAGTGTCTATTCCGGTCCGCTGAAAAGCGTCATTGACTTACATAGGGTGTAATGTTTTTTTTTTTTTATTGGTATAATTGATAATTTTTTTTTTTTGTATTATTATTTGTATGTAATTTTTTTTTTTTTTGCAATTTTTTTTTTTTTTTTTTTTTATTTTTTTTTTTTTTTTTTGTTTTTATTAATAAATGTATTTATTTTTTGAAGTGAGAGTGAGACACAGTTCTCATTCAGGTGTGGTGATTGTTTTTTTTTGTATTATTATTTTTATTTAATTATTTATTAATTTTTATTTATTTTTTTATTAGTTTTAAATTATTTTTAATTTTTTTTTTTTATTATAAAATTGCGTTATTTTTAAAAGTGAGAGTCAGACAGAGTTGTCATTCAGGTCCTTTTTTTTTTTTTTTTTTTTTATTATTTTTATTTAATTATTTATTATTTTTTATTTTTTTTTTTTTATTATTATTTAATTATTTTAAAAAAAATTTTTTATTATTAAATTTATTTATTTTTTTAAGTCAGACTGAGACACAGTTCTCATTCAGGTCCGCATTTTTTTTTATTTTTTTATTATTATTTTTATTTAATTATTTATTTTTTTTATTTATTTTTTTTATTATTTTTTAATTATTTTTAAATCATTTTTTTTATTATTTAATTTATTTCTTTTTTTTAAGTCAGACTGAGACACAGTTCTCATTCAGGTCCGCCTATTTTTTTTTTTTAAATTATTATTTTTATTTAATTATTTATTATTTTTTAATTATTTTTTAATTATTTTTAAATTATTTTAAAATTATTTTTTTTATTATTTAATTTATTTATTTTTTTACTTGCGAGAGTGAGACACAGTTCTCATTGCGGTCCGCCTTTTTTTTTCCCATTGACATACATTAGCGGTGTGTCGGCGATTTTATGGCCGTCCACCTGGTTCTATTTGTCGGCCCTAAAATCGCGGACACACCGCTAATGCATCTCTATGGGCAGTCAGCCCGATTTCGGATTGAACGCCGACCAATCAGAATTCGAGCTGACTGCCCATAGAGATGCATTAGCGGTGTGTCCGCGATTTTAAGGCCGACAAATAGAACCAGGTAGACGGCCATAAAATCGCCGACACACCGCTAATGTATGTCAATGGGAAAAAAAAGGCGGACCGCAATGAGAACTGTGTCTCACTCTCGCAAGTAAAAAAATAAATAAATTTAATAATAAAAAAAATAATTTTAAAATAATTTAAAAATAATTAAAAAATAATTAAAAAATAATAAATAATTAAATAAAAATAATAATTAAAAAAAAAAAATAGGTGGACCTGAATGAGAACTGTGTCTCAGTCTGACTTAAAAAAAAAAAAAAAAAATTAAATAAAAAAAAAAATAAATTAAAAATAATTAAATAATAAAAAAAAATAAATAAAAAATAATAAATAATTAAATAAAAATAATAATTAAAAAAAAAATTATTTAATTAATTATTTAATTATTTATTATTTTTTATTTTTTTTTTTTATTATATTTTTTAATTATTTTTAAATCATTTTTTTTATTATTTAATTTATTTATTTTTTTTAAGTCAGACTGAGACACAGTTCTCATTCAGGTCCGCCTTTTTTTTTTTTTTAAATTATTATTTTTATTTAATTATTTATTATTTTTAAATTATTTTAAAAAAATTTTTTTATTATTAAATTTATTTATTTTTTTACTTGCGAGAGTGAGACACAGTTCTCATTGCGGTCCGCCTTTTTTTTTCCCATTGACATACATTAGCGGTGTGTCGGCGATTTCATGGCCGTCCACCTGGTTCTATTTGTCGGCCTTAAAATCGCGGACACACCGCTAATGCATCTCTATGGGCAGTCAGCTCGAATTCTGATTGGTCGGCGTTCAATCCGAAATCGGGCTGACTGCCCATAGAGATGCATTAGCGGTGTGTCCGCGATTTTAGGGCCGACAAATAGAACCAGGTGGACGGCCATAAAATCGCCGACACACCGCTAATGTATGTCAATGGGAAAAAAAAGGCGGACCGCAATGAGAACTGTGTCTCACTCTCGCAAGTAAAAAAATAAATAAATTTAATAATAAAAAAAATAATTTTAAAATAATTTAAAAATAATTAAAAAATAATTAAAAAATAATAAATAATTAAATAAAAATAATAATTTAAAAAAAAAAATAGGTGGACCTGAATGAGAACTGTGTCTCAGTCTGACTTAAAAAAAATAAATAAATTAAATAATAAAAAAATGATTTAAAAATAATTAAAAAATAATAAAAAAAATAAATAAAAAATAATAAATAATTAAATAAAAATAATAATTAAAAAAAAAAAAAAAGGCGGACCTGAATGAGAACTGTGTCTCAGTCTGACTTAAAAAAAAGAAATAAATTAAATAATAAAAAAAATGATTTAAAAATAATTAAAAAATAATAAAAAAAATAAATAAAAAATAATAAATAATTAATTAAAAATAATAATAAAAAAAAAAAAAATGCGGACCTGAATGAGAACTGTGTCTCAGTCTGACTTAAAAAAATAAATAAATTTAATAATAAAAAAATAATTAAAAAATAATTTAAAAATAATAAAAAAATGAGGGCTCTTCTGATTGGCTGAGGGCAGTATACAGCGACCAATCAGAAGAGGGCCTCAGATCTCATTAAGGTAGAATGGCGGATTTTTCGTCCATTCTATCTTAATGAGAAGGAAGAGGACGTCGGAGGTGGAAGTTAGCGAAAAGAAGACAGAAGATCCCCGGGGCCGGACGAAGAGGCGGAGATGGCGGAAAGAAGAGAGAAGACCCCCGGGACCGGAAGAAGAGGACGCCTGGCCGGACGGAGGACTTGTGGATCGGACGGACGATCAGATGACTTGAAGGCATGTAAGTGATCGACGGGGACGTTAGGTTACGGAACGGCAGGGGCTTCGGGTGTAGGACCTTAGGTGACAGCGGCATTAGGTTAGGGGACTGCGGGGCTTAGGGTGTAGGGCTTTAGCGAGAGGGGCAGGGGGTAGACGGCGGGGCTTAGGGGGTATCGGCGGGGGCTTAGGATGCAGCGGGTCGGGGGTTAGGTGGTCGGGGCTTAGCGTGTACGGGTGCGGCGGACTTAGGGGGTATCGGCGGGGGCCTAGGATGCTACGGGGGGTAGGGTCTTAGGGGCGGTGGTGCCTTAGGGGGTAGGCGGCATGGCTTAGGGGGTATCGGCGGGGCCTAGGATGTTACGGGTCTTAGGGGGTAGGGGCTTAGGGGCTGCTGCGGGGCTTAGGGGGTAGGGGCTTAGGGGCTGCTGCGGGGCTTAGGGGGTAGGGGCTTAAGGGCGGCGGTGGCTTAGGGGGTAGACGGCGGGGCTTAGGGGGTATCGGCGGGGGCTTAGGATGCTGCGGGTCGGGGGTTAGGTGGTCGGGGCTTAGCGTGTAGGGATGGGGCTGACTTAGGGGGTAGGGCCTTAGGTGCGGCGGGGTGGTTTTGTTGCGGGGTGGGTGTGCCGACATGGGGGTGGGTGTGCGGACATGGGGGTGGGTGTGCGGACATGGGGGTGGGTGTGCGAACATGGGGGTGGGTGTGCGGACATGGGGGTGGGTGTGCGGACATGGGGGTGGGTGTGCGGACATTGGGGGGGCGAGTTGTGGGGAGCGGAGGCGGCTGTGCCGCCTCCGCTCTAGGTCCCCGGGGAGCGAGTTGCGGCTCAGGCAGCGACTCGCAATGGCCTCGCGGCCATTGCTCGCGCTACCTGAGCGGTAAATCGCTAAGGTTGTAGCCGAGGCTGTGGATCGATTTTGGGCCAGCGGCTCGCAATGGCCTCGCGGCCATTGCTCGCGCAGCATTGGGCGCTTAGCGCCCAATGTTAAATTCGTATCCACATGACGACATCGGAAAGTGCGCGCGGAGGGGCGCTTTTCCGATTCGCGATTATATAATAGATATACCAAGTGGTATTTTACACCTTTAAAACTGCATAAGATAGACCCCACTGTTTCTAATTTATGTTGGAGAAAATGTGGACTAGTGGGATCTGTTCGTCATATATTTTGGTCATGCTCAAAGTTACGTTCCTTTTGGTTAGATGTCCAGTCCCTGATCAATTTAGTTTTAGATTTAGACATAGTCTTAACTTTTGATTCTGCTGTATTGTTGATTGGGATATGTGATCTCCCAAAATGTAAAACATTCTTGGCCTTACATATCCTATTAGTAGCTAAAAATCTTATCGCCTCTAGCTGGAGGAGTGATTGTGTTCCATCCATAGAGGACATTATGGATTGCATAGCATTGCACAACTCATTTGAATTCACGTTTGCTCTTAGAGAGGGTATGCATGCTAGATTGAAGTACATGACGAAATGGGCGAGTTGGGTTCAAATGTATATACCGACTCTTACATTTCATCTGCCCTAATTTAGCCTGAATTTCTCCATTTATCATTTTGATTGTACTTAGTTTGCTAAGAGCTATTTAGTTGTTTTTTTTTAGATACTCATAATCGTCGTGTCAGTTGTAAATATTTGGTTATTTTATTTCTTCGACTTATGTCTTTTGTCTATATTGTTTTTCTCTTATATTATTTATTTCTTCTCTGAATTTGTATACTATGCATTCGTTATATTTATAATTTATGTATATGTTGAAATTCTTTCATCTCAACTTACTTTTGTTGTTTCCTTGTTGACTAATAAATATATCTTTAAATATAAACATAATAAAGACATTAACATACATGAATTACATAGTGCTTGGTGACCATATATAAATCACCTAAGGGTCATAGTTAAAACAACATTAAATAAATGTTAAACCAGTGAATAAATACCAAGTGATAATGAAAAAAAAAAATTAATTAACAATAGTTGTTATAACATTTAAAATGAATAAAAAAGATCATGTTTGTGAGAAAATGGACCTGTCTACAGAGTCAGTGTTCAGCCAAAATAAGTATTGCTCCAAATAGATAATGCCGAACAGGAATAATAAAAAAAAGTAAATATCAGGTTTAAAATGTATAATTCTATTGGATTAATGTAAGGAAATGTACCTTTGGGGAGAAATCTAAATTTCTAGTTAGCTGAAAAATGCTAAACAGGACTATTTTAGTAACTAAATTGCATGGGGATTTAGATATGTGCATATTTAGTAGATCTTTCATATAAAGAATGTGATGTTAATAAAATATAACAATAATAATAATAGTATTTTAGAAAGTGTATAAGCAATAATCTAGTGAAAGCAAATGCAAAGTATAATATTAAACAATTTTTTATGCTTACTGCAGCCTTAATGGTGGCACAAACTGGTAGCAGAGAGGGGTTCCAAATACTAATGAAATGTACGTAAACTTGTAACTTTTCAGAAAGTGATTGAATGCCTTAAAACATTCTCTCTCTCTCTCTCTCTCTAATTATTCTGGCATTTGGCAAATATAAATAATTATGGTAATCCTAGTTGACCTAAGATGGGAAATGTGTATTCTGATTACATGTGAGATAGTGTATGTAAACCTCTGGTTTCATCTGTAAGTGCATTCCAGGGTGTATTGGAAGACTTACTTCAAATTTATTGGCAGCCTTTACACACAGACCATAGGCTTTTCTACTCTACTAGATGGGTGCCCAATGTTATTGCATTGGGATGGCGGTGATGTTACTATGGGACAGGCAGGGACAGGAGGCATCAGCCATGTCTCCCCTGTGCGTTCTCCCTTATCAGCTGTTTCTAAAGGCCCCTTCCCACACTGAGACTTTTCAGCGATTCCACCAGCGATCCGACCTGGCTGGGATCGCTGGAAAGTCTCTCTGGAGTCGCTGGTGAGCTGTCAAACAGACAGACTCACCAGTGACTCAGCACCCGTCGGATCACTGGTATCCATGATAAACAGTGGTAACTAAGCAGCGCGCTGCTTAGTTACCCGGTGTTTATCATGGATACCAGTGTCCTCCTTGCTTAGCACAGCCTGTAAACAGGGAGGACACTGGTAACCATGATAAACTGCAGGTATCTAGGCAGCGCTGCCTAGATACCCGCAGTTTATCATAGTTAAGAGCGTCCTCCTTGCTTACAGGCTGCGCTAAGCAAGGAGGACGCTGGTATCCATGATAAACACTGGGTAACTAAGCACCGCACGCTGCTTAGTTACCCGCTGTTTATCATGGATACTAGCCTGTGAGGTCGCTGTTTCGTTCGTCTCTTGTCGTCACACATGCGGATGTGTGCTGACCAGCAGGAGACTTGGGACTAATAAATTGTCCTGAGCGATGTGCAGCAACCAGCGACCTCACAGCAGGGGCCAGGTCGCTGGTGGTTGTCACACACTACAACATCGCTGGAGAGGTCGCTGTTACATCACAAAACCTGTGACGTTGCAGCAACATCGTTAGTGATGTTGTAGTGTGTGAAGTGGCCTTTATATCCCCCATGTGCTCTCCCCCTATGTGCTGCCTGCTTCTCCTTTGTGCTCTCTCCTTTAAGCTGTCTACCCACTGTGCACTCTCCCCAGTGGACTTTCTCTCCCCAATTGTGTACAATTCCCCCTGTGTGTTCTCCCCCTGTGTACTCACCCACAGTAGGCTATCACTCCCCTAATGCATTCTCTTTATTCCATATGCTGTCTTCTTCCTTCATGTTCTCACTCCTTTTAGCTGTCTTCACCCTGTTTGCTCTCTGTTTTCTTGCCCCGTTGGCTGACTCTCCCCTTGTGCATTTTTCTCTAGTGCTATTTTCTGCTCTCGTGTGCTCTCTCCTTTGAGCTGTTTCTCTCTCTGTCTGCTCTCTCCCCTATTTGTGTTCTCTCTACCACTGTGTACTCTCTTTCAATCATGTGATCTCTTTACCACCTGTGCACTCTCTCTCCCCTTCTGTGCTGCCCCCACATGTCCTGTCTTCTCCCTTGGGTGCTGTGCTGTCTTCTCCCCTCTGTGTGCTTGGAACTCTTTCCCCTTTTGTGTGCTCTCCCACTGTGTGCTGTCTCTCTCTACCCCCTGTACTGTCTTCTTCTTCTCCCCTTTATGCTGTCTTCTTCACACCCCTGTGCTGTCTTATTTTCACCTTGTGTGCTCAGTCGCTTACCTTTGAGACTAGGTGACAAAGATGGCAGTGGTGTGACTATTTGCACCAGATCACACCATCTTTGTGTACTCAAGTGTCCAAAGATGACAGCTGCGTGAGTAATTGTGCATGCACCCGCTGGGTATAAACATGCGCATTTACTGAGGCATGTGATAGATCTAGGTCCTTCTCTATGTGTGTTCCAGAATGTATTGAAGTTCATCTTTCTAATTTTTGCAGCTCCTGCACATCCCTCCTCTATGTTTCTAGTTACGAGTATTGCAATGCCTCCCTGGAATTCTTCCTAGGCCTTGCAAATAGTGCATAGGTTTTAGAGGGTAGAAGTAATATTTTTTTAAAACATTCTAAATTGTAGGTAGAGTCCCTCTTCTATTTCACTTCCCATGTGTATTGCATTCCCTCCTTGGAATTTAAGCTAAGCCTTGCAATGAGTGCATGGGCTTTACCAGAATAAGATTCTTAGGGCCCTTTCACATCAGCGGTATTTTCAAATCGCGGCAGATGCGGTGAAAAAAACGCATCTGCCGCGATTACCGCATACCGGCTGCACTTGCGGCGCGGTTGCAATAAACGCCATACTATGTATAGGCGGACTTGCGGCAGGTGCGGCAAGTGCGGTTTTGGCACTTGTGGCAGGTGCGGCCGCGAAAAAAAATACTGTCAGCCGCGTTTCTTTTCGCGGCCGCACCTGCCGCAAGTGCCAAAACCGCACTTGCCGCACCTGCCGCAAGTCCGCCTATACATAGTATGGCGTTTACCGCAACCACGCCGCAAGTGCAGCCAGTATGCGGTAATCGCGGCAGATGCGGTTCTTTTCACCGCATCTGCCGCGAATTTTAAAAAACGCTGATGTGAAAGGGCCCTTAGATAGGACAATCTTTTTAAAATTGTAGAAACACTTGTTCTAATGCCCTCCTACAGATGTCTTCCAGGGTGTTTTGTAGTCCTGCCTTAAAATTTTTGGCAGGTCAGGCACTTATTTCATAGGCTTTGAGTGTAGGAGTCACACTACCTAACAATTTTACCAGAATATATATGAGGCCCTCAGTGGCGTAACTTCAGGCCCAGGGGACCCGAAGTGAAAGCTTCAACGGGGCCCCCAATTATTGCAAATCTTTAATAGTATTAATATTGTTCTATAAGCCAAAGGGGCTGCAGGGCCCGGGTGCGATCACAACCCCTGCACCTGTTGTAGTTACACCCCTGGAGGCCCTCCTTTATGTCCAATACAAGGTGCAATGGAGAACCTCTTCATTTCAATTTTTGGCAGTTCTTGCTTTGTCGCACAGACTTTGTGACTTTTAGAGTCCTTCCTTCGTACATTATACAGGATGTGTCTAACCATGTCATATACACCAAATATCCAGATAAGGAGGTAAATTGTTTAAATTACATTTACCACTGAATGGAAAACCATGATAAAGTGCAAAAACAATGCAAAAATACTTCATGTAAACATAGCCTAAAGGGTAGAGGAGAAGTTTTTTTTTCTTTTCCAGATTACCTTATCTACAAGTCATATTACAGGAATGTTTCCTAACATTTTTGTCCTGTAAAATCTATTTTATCAATGGATTCGTATGGTTTATTGCTAATCCTTAAAAGGGTCGTAATACTCTACCAACATTGATCCCAGCAGAGACCTGAGAGTCAGAGATGCATTCAGGCATCTTCCCCATACTGTTCCCATTCCATTTGAGTGGTGTTTTCATCGATTTCAGTGATTTTCCTGCACCCCACCTCTAGACCTCTTCAGGTTGACTTCCATAAAAATTCTTAAGTTTATCATTCACTTACATTATACTCATTATGGCTGGTTTCACACTACCATTTTTTTAAATAAGGGGGGATGCAGGTAAAACCCCCCAGAATTCACCACAATTTATGAACAGACCAAAAACTTGGATTGGACATTCAGATCCAGCAGGATCCAGACTCCACCAGATACAGGTGTTCACAGTTTTGTCACAGAGACCAAGATCACTACAAAATGTGTTTTTGGTCTCAGTGCAAAAAACATGGACAACCAGATCAAATAATTGGATGCAAGTTCCTGCGGACTCATTGAAAGTCAATGGTGCTAAAAACAGATGTGGGTGCATTCAGTTTCATCTGGATTCACATGGATACCGAAACACGGTAGAGTGAAACCAGCCTACTCGAGTCAAGCAGCCAAGCAGTCCAAGTTGCAAGCAGTCGATCTGAGTATCAAGCACCTGTTTAGTGCTCACTCATCACTAATGATTAACATAAAATGGTCATTATGGCATAGTTTTTATTTTTTAACAGTGTTAACACGAATTTATCAGCACGTTTCTGCTATAGAGTCTGAGAGTAGCATTATATAGAGGCAGACAGCATAATTCCAGCAATGTTTCTTTTGCTGTAGTTGTAGCAGTCATAATGCTGAGCTATACTGTATATAATCATGCCCAAATTACTGATTACCAGTTACTTGAATACACAAGTTCCAATCTTCCATCTTATGCACCAAGTAATAATTAACTCAAAGTTACAAAATCTCATTAAAACCAGGAAAGGAATAGATTCCACAAACGAGTATATTTAAAAGCTCAATTCTTTATTATACAATTAATAAAATTACCAAATTCAGTAAGCAGTACGAAACAAGGACTACTAGAAATTACTGGTTCTTGGACATAATATATGAAGCTCAAAATATGTAACTATACTCAGAAATAGCAGTAGAGAATGGCTGTCTTCTTCCAATTACTGTAAGGGTTTGTGCCCATGCTGCAGATTTGGTGCAATAGTTTTCTGCACCAAAGCTGCATCTTGTGGCAGAAAAATGCATCCAAAAATGTACCATGCTTTTGGTGAGTTCTTGATGTGTTTTTGGTGCTGGAGGGGCCTGGAAAATGCGGAAAAATATGCACCAATTGACATGCTGCAGATTTTCTTCTGCACCAAAATCTGCACTAAATACATAAGGTAAAAGAAAACGTAATGTTGGCACAGCACTTCTGGAATGTCATAGACTTTGCAAGATTCAGGATGGACATTCAAATTTCAATGAAGATTTGTCAAAAAATGCATCAAAATAAACAGCGTGGGCATTAGTCCTAAGTAGTGATGGGCGAACCCACCAATGTTCGGTTACAGCAAACTCACCCAAACTTATTAAAGTTCGGGCCGAAAGTGGCTCGAACTTGAGTCTGAATCTCGAACTCAGATTGTAAAGTTATGGGATAGGGGCTAGAAGGCTGTAAAAGAAAAAAAATAGCTATTAAACAGCATTATACTGTCCGGCGTTCACCCACTTGTACTTCTGGGGCCGCTCATTACCTTCCTGGATATTCACTGCAGAGGGACCCAACAGCCAATCACAGACACTACCACAGAGAATTGGTGCACCAAAACCATGATGTGGCTTTTGCCATGGATTTCATGCTCTTTTGGTGCACTTTTGGCACAAAACTGCATGCTTTGTGTTCAATGTGTTCATCTACATCTCCTAGCAAAAAAAAACACCAAAACCATGACATGGTTTTTGCTGCAGATTTCATGATTTTTTTGGTGCATTGTATTCAATGTGTGCATCTGAATCTCCAGGCCCAAAAAAGCACCAATACTGCAACACAGTTGAGTCCTCTTTATAAAATGATTCCTTGAAAAATTTTTTAAAAATTACATGGGGCTTTGCCATATTTTTGTATGCCAACAAGGTACAGCAGGCAGGTACAGGCTACCCCATACCCCAAGTTGCCTATTTTTACCTAGCTCAAAACCAAAAATATAGGGAAGCCGTTTTTTTTAAGTATATCATGGATTTCATTAAATAATTAAAATAAATTACATGGGGCTTTGCCGTATTTTTTTTTTTCAAGACAGGTACATTTAGGCAGCTGGGGGCTTGAATCTTTAGCACAGGGTGGCCCCAGCTTTCCCCCCCGCCCCCGCTGTGAATTGCGGCCTGCATCTGCCACAGAAAATGGCACATTCATAGAAGCGCCATTTTCTGGTGCTGTACCCCGACCTTTCCAGTGGCCCTGGTGGCGGTGGCGTGCTGGGTAATAAAGAGGTTAATGTCAGCTTTGTATTGGCAGCTGGCACTAAGCCCAAAATTCATAGTGTCAAGTCAATATTAGGCTCACCCGCAATTATTTTCTAGTGAGCAGTGAAAAATTACAACAAAGAAAAGAACATTTAGAAATAAAACACAAGACATCTGTTCTGCCCATTCTGAGCAGAAAAATAAACATTCATAGCTTTATACCTGTTATGACCAATAATGGTCATTAGATACCCATTTATCCTGTTTCTCAATACATAAGAGAATGTCTCTTTTAAGAGAATGAGTCATTTAGATAGTACAGCCCCCCTGCTTCCCTGGGTGAAGGAGATGGCAGACATGTTCCTGAGAAGACATGCATCTTTAGCTCCTGTCCCTTCTTTCTACAAATTTCCTTCTCTCCTGTTAGATGATCCCAGTAAGAGCAAATGCAGTTACATGTTTTTGTGTACAATCTGTGTGAGCAAGTTATAATCCAGCCACTATTACAGAGAGAACTGTGAGATAGGAGATGTGTTTGTGGCACCCCTGCAGGTCAGTTGCCACAGGAACACCTGCTGCTGGATGGGATTTCCACGTCAGGTAAACTTAAATATGCAACACCTTCCACCCCAGACCTGAAGGGGGAGCTCTACTTGCCGACTTCAGGCAAGGTCCCCTAAAAATTTAGACCTGGGGGCAGGAGTAAGGCAGTGCAGTTCCAGGGAGTACTGTGAAGACATTGTGAAGAAAGAAGCCATGCTAGGCCCATGCCAGTGAGGGAAGCCTAGCCAGTGTGAGGGACCCAAGAGTGAGGGTCGGAGGCAAGGCGAGCCAGAGAGGGGACAGAGGAACCATCCCGTTACACCCAAGAGGAACAGTAGAAGCCACCTAGACACCGGAGTCCGAGTCTGAAAGGGTCCAGATAGCCCAGCAGAAAAGACAGGAGGGCCAGGGAGACTTCAGTCTCCTGGCAGTGGAACACTTGTAGCACAGTCACCGACAGAGCCAAGGACCGCAGAGGAGTTAGCGGTGCCCAGCAGAAGGTTCTCATTGCCTGCAATACAAGTGAGTGACACAGGAGAGGTCAGTGTCAGGTTTCAGGCAGCCCAGGACTAGAGCACACACACACAGTAACAAGGAGGCCTAACAACTCATTGGGTGTGAAAATACTGAACTGCCGCCTGACTACCTGGACTGTAACCTGGACGTAACTCTGCAACGTCATCAATAAAAGGTACAGAAACAAAGCCTCAGTGTGTGTGTGTTGGTTATTGCGGCCCCTGATCTTGCTCCCTTCATAGACTATACTGCAGTGTCTCCACCTGATGAGCTGCCTTCCCCTGCAGCACAAGAGCCAAGGCTGTGAAGAGAGCTGCCTCCCTGTGTAAAAATCCCTATTCTGCACAACTGCCCCAGTGACCCCTCTACACCTATGGGGAGCATAGTCATCTTGCTGCATCATCATCGCCCCGAAAGTCTGCAAGTAGCGCCGGTATTATTACCGGGAACCGTAGGTGGCATCACAAACTCTTTTTATTTTGTTTTAACCATTTTTTCATCGACCACCAGGGCCATGGGACCGGGCACAGGCCACCCGTGACATCCACAGTAAATTAATGCCCGGAATCGGGTACCCCACGGCCCTGGGTCAGGTCAGCTTATACCATGTAATTCTTCACGTTAGCATGTTTGCATTGTATGTAGATAAAGGTATTTCTGTGTAGAATACTGTAAAGTGTAGTGTATAGTGCTCTGAGACACATCATTTGAGTTAGTAGATAATCGTAAATGACCAGCACTCAGTCTTCTTTTTGGTTATGATGGTGCTATTGTAGAAAGGATCCAGTGATCCTTAGACTGTTATTAGAAAGATCCCAGCACTCATGGTATACCAGCCAAGAAGGTAAATTTGTCTAGTATACGTCTTAGATATCTGTTTGATATCTAAAATACTCCTTATCTACATGACCACCTTCTCTCCATAGCTACTGAAAGTCTCCTTGACAAAACAACATATCTATCACTTGTAAGCCAGCCTTGCCTACTCACCAGTAACAACAGGTAATTAGTCTAGCTATCCTACAACATATTCCCATGTAACTCTATATGACAATTTTGATAAATCCTAAACCCCTATCTTCAGTTTTATATCTCGTTTCTTCAATAGGTCCTTACACATAACAAGCAACCCTGTTTTTTTTCATGATATCATATGTAACTTAGCGTCAATTCTGTAAATAATGTATATATTTGGACAGATATATACTTCAATGTCTGCACTGTATATATTCTCACTGTAATTTTATTATTTTTTCATAGTGACGTATTGATAAAGGTCTGTCACAAGACCGAAACGTTTGCTGTCACCACCCACTCTGTATATATGTCTTTCAAATAAAAACACGAATAAGCAACTATCATTTGAGTTAGTGTCCCCTGTACTGTATATAGAGAGATGTTAGTTCTGTATAGAATAGAGCCTGCTGCAGTGACCTTTGCCCTAGTTATTGATGTTCACTGTATTCTGTGTTGTATTACTGCTATGCTAATTACTCTAATGTACCCAGTGCTACCTGTGATTATTCTGTACCTTGTATTATAGTTTTTTTCCAATCAACTTCACTCCATCACAATAAATTTAGACTACAGAACCTTTACAGTATATTTACTGGGAAGTGGACGAGGGTTAGCTGTAAGCTAAAATCCACATCATCATACGTGGACAATTGCAGAACAACAACCCTGTTTCCCATCTTAAATTAACAAAAAAAAAGCTCTCTATTGCACAATTCACAGGGAAGATCTTCAGCTCTCCTGCATATCTCTGTGAGCAAATGCCAATTCTCTGTGACAGCGTCTGGGATTGGCTGTTGGGCCCCTATGCCGTGAATATCTAGGAAGTTAATGAGCAGCAACAGAAGTAGATGCAGCGGGGCAGTAGCTGTTTAATAACTATTTTCTTTATTTTTTAGCTCCCCAGTACCCGAGCCCAAACCCGAACTGTAACATGAACTTTCCAGGATAGTCTGTGTTCGGGATCTGTGCCCGAACACTAAAGGTACCGTCACACAGGGACATATCGCCGGCGATGTTGCCGGCAACCGAGGGGCGTGGCCAGGTTGCGGCGACATCGCCGGCGAATTGCCGCGTGTGACAGGGCGATAATCAGGCGATGAATCGCCTGAGTCACATCGCCAGGTTTCCCAACAATGTTGGGAAACCTGGCGATGTTGCTCAGGCGATTCTGCCTGATCGCCCTGTGTAACGCGGCAACCCGCAATGTTACGGGCGATTCCGCCTATCTACAACATTGCGGGTTATCGCTCGCTGGGTTGCTGGGCAGCTCAGCGAGCGATAGCCGCGGCAACTAGCCGGCGACATCGCCGGTAAGTTGCTCAGTGTGACATCTCACCGGCGATGTTGTCAGGGATGCGCGCTCCCGCGATCCCCGGCAATATCGCCGGCGATATGTCCCTGTGTGACGGTACCTTTAGTGTTCAGTACGGACCCCGAACTTTGTTACAGAGTCAGTAACAATAAAATAAATAAAATATGCATCTAGCTAGTGAAGAAGAAACTGTATCACACTCAATCAGAGTGCAAAGTGAATTATAAGTAAATAGAATATATTCGTGAAAACACAGCTTGCCAATGGTATCTGCCAGGTCCCTGCCGCCTCAACACATGTTTCGTTCCTCTTCATCAGGAGGTTAATTCTCAATTTACTTAGCAAGAACAGTTGAGAAATTCCCTTTTACCAAACACAAAGAAAAAATATATAGTCTTGAAGTCCTGGTCGTTATCATTACAAAAGTTACAATACAAAAATGTTTAATGACCACGCTTTTATTTCCAAGAATGAAGAGATTAATAAAATATTCTTCAGAATTTTTGTGATTTCTTTCCAACGCGTTTTGGAAATCAACTCCTTCATCAGGAAAAATTACATGTGATTTGAGTTGATGTCTGTAACGCGTTGAAAAGAAATCACAAAAATTCTGAAGAATATTTTATTAATCTCTTCATTCTTGGAAATAGAAGTGCGGTCATTAACCCTTTTATTTATATTGTAGAGAAAAAGTGTTGACAATTAAGGCAGCACTCCACACCAATGCATGAGATACAAAAATTTATTTTATTGAGACAATTTCAAACACACAATTAAAAACATTTAAAACCAATGCAAACAGATGCATGAACCACAAATAGTCAGTCTATATAATTATAAATACCGTATATACTCGTGTATAAGTCGACCCGTGTATAAGCCGACCCCCCTACTTTTGCCCCCAAAACCTGGGAAAATCTATTGACTCGCGTATAAGCTGAGGGTGGACCCCAGCACAGGTATACAGCCCCCAGCAGTGGTATACAGGCCCCAGCAGTATGATATACAGCAGCCCCCAGTGGTATATACACAGCACCATCCAGTTATATACAGCAGCTCCCAGTGGTATATACAGCAGCCACAGTGGTATATACAGCAGCCCCAGTGGTATTGCAGCCCCTATATACAGCAGCCCCAGTGGTATTGCAGCCCCAGTGGTGTATACAGCAGCCCTTATATACAGCAGCCCCAGCGGTATTGCAGCCCCAGTGGTATTGCAGCCCCTATATACAGCATCCCCAGTGGTATTGCAGCCCCAGTGGTGTATACAGCAGCCCCTATATACAGCAGCCCCAGTAGTATTACAGCCCCAGTGGTATTGCAGCCCCTATATACAGCAGCCCCAGTGGTATTGCAGCCCCACTGGTGTATACAGCAGCCCCTATATACAGCAGCCCCAGTGGTAGTATACAGCAGCCCCAGTAATGCAGGGCCCCCCCAGCCTGACTCCGGTCACCTGTAAAGCAAATTATACTTATCAGTGTCCCGCTGCCGTCTGCGCCCGCATCTGCCGACATCGCGATCCTCCATCTTCATGCGTCCTCTTCCGACTTCCTGTGTTCGGCGCCGGCAATGACGTCATTGCCTGCGACGAACAGAGAAAATCGGAAGAAGACGCATGAAGATGGAGGATCGCATGTCGGCATATGCAGGCGCGGACGGCAGCGGGACACTGATAAGTATAATTTGCTTTACAGGTGACCGGAGCATGAGGGGGGGGGCCCTGCATTACTGGGGATGCGGGGCTGCTGTATACCGCTGTATACAGCAGCCCCCGCCCTGACTCGCGTATAAGCCGAGGGGGGTACTTTTCAGCCCAATTTTTGGGCTGAAAAACTTGGCTTATACGCGAGTATATACGGTAGTCTAAATAATTATGATTGCAATTTCACTAACCATTATTACCCACGGCTAAACAATAGTCCATTTCAACAAGGAACCCTGACATCCTTTGGGAAACCTCAACATTTCTGGAATTATGTACTGCTGTCAAATCTAGGACATCCAAGGGTCCTATCCTGAAAACATAGGGGGGCCACTTTGTCATGTAAATTTCCATAAACTGGTCTCCGGGGGTTGGCATATCTTGAAAAATTTATTTTCCCACCTCCTTGACTCCCCTCTACATTATTGCCTGACTGGATGTCAGAGTTCCTTGTTGAAATGGACTATTGTTCAGCCGTGGGTAATAATGAATGGATGATGTAGCTGTATTGTTATACACTAATTTTCATTTTTCTTCCATCTTTGTCCCTTGCATCTTAAACTATGAATGTGCATTTGCGTGAGCCCGCCCAAAATTCTGATGAATATAATGGGTATTTTGATCATGGATGGTTAGTGAAATTGTGATCATAAGTATTTGGACAGTCGTGATATATACTGTATGCTTAGCAACAGATAGGATATATGGGTGCACCCATAGGCAGGCAATATTGCTGTGATTCAACATATTTTAGACATCACTGCATATAATGCAGTAATTTATGTGCCTCTGCATCCGCCTGCAGCCTCTACAGCATAAGATTAACTGATTATGCAGGGCATTTGCTGAGTGGAGTCATCATACATGTCACTTAGACTATGTGCTCTCTCTCCCTCATCTCTACAGATGTCAAATACGGATGAATTATCACTACCCCGGTATACACCACGGACTTCTTGCGCATGCGCACCCATAGTTGTGGCATACGTCACATAGGGAGAGCAGAATCGCTCACTGACGCGGCCGCACATCACAACGCCCACTTCCGGGAGGTTACTTTCGGCGTCCATATTGGTGCTACGCAACAACCACAACTACAGGTAATGACCATTTACACAGTTGTATATAAAGCATTTGGAGCACAACATAGCCACGCTTCCCTGACAAAGCCACAATAGAGCGGCGATAGGCGTGGGATGTAGGGGCCCCACAGCTTTAGCCCTGATTCTGTCAGACAACCTGTCCACCTTGCTGATTGATCCTTTCTGATCTCTCCTGCTGGTAACCTGTCCCTTGAGGACGACGAATATTGACACTTCCAATAGTGGTGAGATATTTCAAGCCTTTGGCCACTCATGCAGATTCATAGAAGTGGATGTTACTTTGGCACTTACTTGCATTAACTGTTTCATCCCTGGTTTGGTGTATGCAGTATAATTATTGTTCTGCATGGTTTCATTACAATATGTATTCTTGATTGTTTCCTGCATATCCCTCCACAATATTAATCTAAAGGGCTCATGGCTCAAATGAGCTAGCCCTGCACTGGGTCTCTGTATTACTGTGCCACTGTTATATTACATGGGTTATTTTAGCAAAGAGGCCCCCTCCCTATTTGGCATTCGCCTGACTATTTGTGGTTCATGCATCTGTTTGCATTGGTTTTAAATGTTTTTAATTGTGTGTTTCCAATTGTCTCAATAAAATAAATTTCTGTGTCTCATGCATTGGTGTGGAGTGCTGCCTTAATTGTCAAAGCTTTTTCTCTACAATATAACGACTGTGTGGTTGACAAGCAGCACCCCCTTTTCCTCTTTTGATTACTTGACTAAAAGTGGTGCATCCAAATTTGTACCAATTAACTCTTTTATTTGACTGATGATGAGTATCTACGATATCAAGACTGGAGCAGCTATCCTTTCAACCAAAGCTTATACGGTGGTTGCGTCCGACAGATCTCCACCAGGTGAGAGACTCCCTGCCTTCTGACAATTGATCTGAGTAATATCATATTAAGCCCTATTTGTGCTTGTGTCCATACTATTTCTTTCAGAATACTATATATGTGTAATTTTTTATTGTTGAGCGTTCGTTTATAGCAAATAATTATTTTTTATATTAAACTATGATTTTTATATTTTATATTGCTACTTTTTTAGAACAGTTAAAATAGTTTTATTTTTACAATACTCAATAGTCTTAAAAGTGAATATGAACATGCAATCCTTTCATTGTATTGATAATACACTGTACAATCTATGTTGTACAGTGCAAGTTCTAATCCGTAAGTGGATATTTGACAGTATCCCATCAGGCTTTGTCCCCATCGGCACTTCACATTAGTAATGCAGAGATCCTGATGGGTTGGACGGCCAATATCAAACTCCTCATATACAACTGTCACTATTTACAGCGGCATATGAGGGACATAAGTGCTGGAGTCAGCTCTATGCTCGTTCTCAGGACATGAAGCAGGAGCTCAGCCAAATATACCAGCAGGTTCTTGCTGTGGATGTGTCGGGCCCCACGGGACTGGGGTACTCGGTGCCGGACCGGACGGTACTGGGGATGTCACAGGTGGCTTGGTCCGGACCGTGTCCCTGGCTCGGCAAATAAAGGGAATATTTACAAGGGAGATTTCACGGGTGACGCCACCCACTTGGTGCGGCCAGTGATGGGGCCGCCGCTGCTGCAGAACCTCCGGGGGTGATGGAATGGCAGCGGAGATGTTATAGTTCCAGTGGGGAGAACTGTATCCCCCGGGGCAGTAAGGGTTAAAGTCTATTGGGGTTATAGATGGTGGAGAAGGGTTAAAGGACACACACTCACGTTTGGTCGACACTGGTGCACTTCCCTTCTTCTCCTGATGCTGCAGAGCTGACAGGCTTGTGGCAGGGGGAAGCTCTCTGTGCTGAATCTGGAGCAAAGGTCGCAATCAATACACAGACTCACAGTTTTGCTGTTTTCCAAAGCTTTACTGCAGATGTTGTTGCAGGTTATAGTCCACGGAGTCTGTAATGGGGCTAAGCTCTCTCCCAACCCTGTCCGGGGTCGTCAGCGTCCTTATGCTGCACTGTGTGTGTGTGTCCTGGCTGCTGCTGTTAGCTGAGCTGCTGGGATTCCTCACGTCTCTCTGTATTCTTCTGGTACCACTTGGCTAGGCAACTTGAGTCCTCTATGCTGTGCTGACCCCTCCATGTTGCTTCGCTCTGGTACTAGGGGGCATCTAGAGATCCCACTGTTCTTGGATTCACTGTGCTGTGGGTGCCAGACACAGTACCGGATCCGGTGTCCGTCTCTGTGCGTACTTCTGGGGCAAGTGAAGGTGTCACTCCAGCTCCCAGAGTGTTCCTCTGTCTGTCGTTCTCCTGTTCCTCTGACCCTTGCTAGGTCTGCACTGAGCTAACTCTGCTCTGTGTCCTCTTCACAGCACTGCACCGTGCTGTACGGTCTGAGCTCTCCCTCATGGACAAGAGTATATAAGGAAGCAGGTGGTGCTCCCCCTCTTGCCCAGAGGTGGTAGTGTTTGTCAGTGTGTAGTGGGGGAGAGAACCCATGTGATGTTATTGTGGCACATTAACCCATGGGGTGCCACATTCCCCCTTAGTTAAATACAGTACTCCGGGATTGTAGAAAAACAAGTAAACAACAATTAAACACAATTAATATTTACATAGACTTAAAATGAAAAAGTACAAAAATCACTAAAATGTGAAAAAGAGTTCGAAAAGTCAAAAAGCAGTCTTTCCGGTGGTTTAGTCTATTGCTTCCGGGCTGATGAATATATACAAGAGAGTTCTTACCACAACCAGTCCGTGGTATATATGGTCCATAAGTAAATAAGGAGATAGTTCAAAGTTCATACAGGATAGTCTCTGTAGGTACTGGGCTTTTTTAACGTTGCAATAACTATATACATTTGTCCACAGGCGTTTCTGCTTAGGAGGCCTGAATCCGCTACACCACCCCCAGGCACTTTCTTTCCCTAACTTAATGTACATGGGGGTCAATCCAGTTCTTCCACCCTCTTGGACACAGTCTACTAGGCTCAGTTTACGTTTACTTTACATTTAAACAAACATATTTACATTACTCATTTAATTCTGCATTTTACTCTTTGTACCTAGCTGGTAACTGACCTTGCGTACTACGCTCTGATCTGCGCAATGTTGGTGGAGTTAGTCTGAAAGTGTGAGTAGACGTGTACCTATTTGGGGTGTTTGGTGTTATGGCAGATGGAGGTCTGACTGCAGGACTGGCAAGTTCACTGGGACCAGGAATTTGTTCTTCCTCTTCATATTCTACTTCCAGTTCTTCAAGTTCTTCAAGTCTTGGGTCTTCTTCAGGTAACACGGGTTCTGGTAACACAGGTTCTGGTAACACAGGTTCTGGTTTTGGGTCCATCATTGAAGGGAATGCAATCATTGGTACGATAACTGCTCCATGGTAATTTGGCCATGTTTTAGGAAAATCTCCTAGTACCGTGTGGAATACTTCTTCTTTTTCTTGGATAGGTTGGACCTGTACGGGTTCTATGACTTCAGGTGTCTTCAGGGTTTCAGGACACAATTTAAGTTGATCACGAGATACGACTTGTGAAGTTCTTCCTTCATCTTTTCTTATCAAATAGGTTTTAACATTGTCTTGTTAGATGGTAAGACTGTGTATGGGATGGTTTCCCACTGATTATCCAGTTTGTTTGTACGTCTCTTTCTCTTGAGAACTTGATCACCTTCTTGTAATGGCATTGCCTGAGCATGTTTGTTAAAGGTATTTTCTTGTCTTGCTCTTGCTTGCTGTAAGTTTCTCTCTACACATTCTTGCACTTGTTGATACTGTCTCTGACGTTTAGTATCCCAATCTGTTTCTTCTACTTCTGTATCTGGTTTTTCAATTCCCATTTCTAGGTCAATTGGTAGCTTACCGGGTCTTGCACGCATAAGGAATGCTGGAGTGCAGTTTGTAGAACTAACGGGGACATGGTTGTATAAGTCTACCAAATCAGGTAATTTATCTGGCCACTGGTTTTTTTCTGACTCTGGTAAGGTTTTTAACAGTTCGATTACGATATGATTCATTTTCTCGCATAGACCATTTGTTTGGGGATGATACGTTGTTGTGCGAATCTTCTTACAACCGTACATATTGCAGAATTCCTTGAATAGTTCTGATTCAAAGACTGGACCTTGGACCTTGGCAAGGACTTGTTCTGGGTAACCATGTGGTCTACAGAAATGCGTCTGGAATGCTTTTGCTGCCGTCTTCGCTGTCAAGTCTTTGACGGGTACCACCACTAAGAAGCGTGAGTAATGGTCCACGATAGTTAAGGCATAGACATAGCCTGACCGGCTTGGTGACAACTTGACGTGATCTAACGCGACTAGCTCAAGTGGTTGCTTGGTTATTATTGGTTGAAGCGGAGCTTTCTGTAGATCTTTCCTTCTGAGGTTGCATGCGGCCCATCTTCTGCACCATCGTTCAATGGATTTTCTCATGCCAACCCAATAGAATCTGTCTCTTAGGATTGCTTCTAACTTCTTCCATCCAAAATGACCTGCATTGTCATGATAAGCTTCTAAGACCATTTGGGTGTCTCGCTTGGGCACGATTATCTGCCAGACCAGTTCATGCATCTTGGGATTGGTAAATCGTCTACAGAGCTTCCCTTGATTCATAAACAACTTGCATTTCTCTTTCCAGAGCTGTATGGTCTCAGCTGGGGCATTCTGATCCGGGTATGCACCTTGTCGCGTAAGCAGTTCTTTCACTAGCTTCACAGCTGGATCAGTATCTTGGGTTTCGGCCCATTCGTAGTGTCTTAACGGGTTAAGATTTACTTCCTGCTTTCTTTGGTAGATGCCGGGTTGATAATCTGCTACCCTTGAACGATGAAAGGCCGGTAGTTCAATCTCTTCCAACTCTTCCGGTTCCTCTTCCACGTCTTTCAGGTGCGGCATCCGGGATAAGGCATCTGCGTTCCCATTCTTGCGGCCTGCCCGATATTTGATGACGAAGTTGTAGTTAGATAGCCGGGCTATCCATCGCTGCTCCAGAGCACCTAATTTTGGTGTGTCTAGGTGAGTCAACGGGTTGTTATCCGTGTGAATTCTGCACCTGCCAAGTAATGTTTAAAGCGTTCAGTCACAGCCCAAACTACTGCCAGTAGCTCTAACTTGAAGGAGCTGTAGTTCTCGGGATTTCGTTCTGTAGGCCGGAGCTTCCTGCTTGCAAAGGCAATAACTCTTTCTTTGCCTCCTTGCGTCTGCGACAATACTGCTCCCAGTCCCACGTTGCTGGCATCCGTGTAAAGAATGAATGGTTGATGGTAATCAGGGTATGCCAGGATCTCTTCTCCCGTCAGCGCACTTTTTAGCTTATTGAAGGAATCTTCTCTTTCCTCATCCCACCATGTCAGAGAATTACAGTTTGAAGTCTTCTTTGATCGTCCTACCAGAATGTCTTGCAGGGGAGCCGCTAGCTTCGTGAATCCTCGGATAAATCTTCTATAATAGCCTACCAGGCCCAGGAATTGCCTCACTTCTTTCACGTTCGTAGGTCTTGGCCAATCCCTTATCACGGTGACTTTATCAGGATCCGGTGCTACTCCCTCTGAACTCACAACATGTCCCAGGTACTGTACCTTTGGTTTGAGAAGGTGACACTTGGATGGCTTGATTTTCATGCCATATTTCGATAAAGCTTCAAACACTTCTGCCAGGTCTTGTAGATGTTGTTCGTACGTCTTCGAGTAGACTATGACGTCATCTAGGTACAGGAGGACAGTTTCAAAGTTCTTGTGTCCGAGGCAGCTCTCCATCAGACGTTGGAAGGTCCCGGGTGCGTTGCAGAGTCCGAACGGCATACAATTGAACTCACAGAGGCCCATCGGCGTAGTAAACGCTGTTTTCTCCTTGTCGGCCTCGGCCACAGGAACCTGCCAGTACCCACTAGTCAGATCAAGGGTGGAAAAGTAGTTAGCAGATTTTAATGCAGCTAATGACTCCTCAATCCTAGGTAATGGGTATGCGTCCTTATGTGTGATGCGATTAATCTGCCGGTAATCTACGCACATTCTCATGGTCCCATCCTTCTTTTTAACTAACACTAGAGGTGCTGCCCAGGGGTTACAACTGTCTCTTATTACCCCTGCAGATTTCATTTCTCTGAGCATATCTTTGGTGGTTTGGTAATGAGCTGGTGGTAAGGGTCTATACCTTTCTTTTATAGGTTGATGGTTACCTGTTGGTATAGTGTGCTCTACCCCTTTGATCTGCCCAAAGTCTAATGGGTGTTTGCTGAATATCTGCTCATATTCTTTCACTACCCGGTATACTCCATGCTTGTGACGGGGAGGTGTAGAACTGGTACCTACATGCAACTTTTGGCACCAATCCTCCAGCTTCTCCTCTGAGCCATTGTCATCCGCCTGACATGATGGGTTCAAGGGCTCGGCGGCGGTGATGTTGTTGTTATCAACCGTGTACAACTTAGCCATGGTAGCATACTTTGGTAATGTGACCTCATCTTCTCCGCAGTTCAATAGGCGTAATGGCACTCTTCCCCTGTGTACGTCAACCACTCCTCTAGCAGTGAGTATGGTCGGTCTACTGTCTGAGTACACGGGTTCTACCAGGGCCTGATAGTCTTGCCCTTTAATGCCTATTGCGGCTCTGCACCATACCAACATTTCAGTTTTGAGAGGAATTACAATGGGTGTTGGGTCACTTACTCTTACACTGCCGATCTCACCTCCGGAGATTTCTAC
Source organism: Allobates femoralis (assembly GCA_033576535.1). NCBI lineage: Eukaryota > Metazoa > Chordata > Amphibia > Anura > Aromobatidae > Allobates > Allobates femoralis. Next base: position 469,928,321 of record JARQOC010000001.1, read on the forward strand.
CTGCTGCTTCAACATCAGGGCTTTGATCTCTTTGTGCAGAAGCCTCTGTTGTCCAGTTCCGGCAGTCTCGGCGATTTGCTGCAAAACACTTAACACTTCGGAAAAACATTTCTCAATGACATTCATTCCCACCACCATCACGGGTTCACGGTCTCGCCGGTTGACATCTACGATTATAATACCCTGGTTCTGCAATTCTACCTTCCCAACCTGAATATTCATCTCTCTAAATCCAACCTTTGGTATTATCAATCCATTACCAGCCCATATATCAAAATTAAAGTCATCTGGCGCATTAGTAATGTCTGAATCAGCCCAGTACCTTTTATATAGAACATGTGGGATGGATGTTATTTGGGATCCGGTATCCAGCAAGGCACTAAAGGGGATGCCATCCAACACAATAGGGATCACCGGTTTTCCTCACTCGAATTTGTCATACCAGGCTGAGGGGCCTTGAGCGTTCATTCCTTGGGAGCGGCCCGCCTGCCCAGGGAATCGTCGTTTAAAGGACACTCTCGAGCAAAATGGCCTGATTTCTGGCAACGGCGGCAAATGGGCTGTCCATCTGGTTGGTAGCGATCGCTGGGTCGTCCTCTTGCTGCTGGGTATCTTCTGGGCCTCATCCACGGAACATCCTCTCTGCTGGTCGCCAACTCGATCTTGGGTGCAGGTTTTGACTCTCGCAGTTCCTTGATGACCTTGGCCATGGAGATCACGGTGTCTGTCAGGGCATCCAGCTTTTGGTTGATGGCTGCATTTGAGATATATTCCCCAGCCTCAGCAGCAGTCGCTGACATAGCAGATTGGGCAACAACAGACACTACTCTAAGCTACCGTCAGACCCTACAGTGTATTTTCAAAGACAATTTGCGGGACTATTGGATGCAGGACTTGAAAGTGGGGCTATTACTAAAAAAGAGAAGGATTTTATGTGGGTTTCGGAGCCGATTACTCCTACTCTGTATTTTCTCCCAAAGGTCCATAAGAATCTTTTGAAACCACCAGGGAGACCAATAGTCGCTTGTATCGGGAGCATTTGCGAGAAGGCTGGATCTTACATAGACTACTATCTACAACCGATGGTACAAGAACTGACTTCGTATATCCGTGATTCAACAGATTTCATCAAGAGGACACGTACACTCCAGATTCCCACAGGTAACTTGATAGTTACATGCGATGTTGAATCGTTGTACACTAATATCGCACACAACCATGGCATAGAAGCGGTCACTTATTTTTTGGACAAGAAAACCAACAGTGACCGACTACATGACTCCTTCCTTATAGATTTGCTGGGCTTCGTATTATCTCATAGCTACTTCACATTTGACAGGAGCTATTTTAAACAAATCTCCGGAGTGGCTATGGGAGCGAAGTGCGCACCGGCCTTTGCCAACTTATTTTTGGGTTGGTGGGAAGAAAAGGTGGTTTATCAAAAACCGGCCTATATTGCACATGTCCAAGGTTGGTACAGATATATAGATGATGTCGTGTTTTTTTGGGATGGAGATGAAGAGACATGTAGATTATTTTTGGAAGAATTGAACTCAAATCTGCTTAATATTTTCTTAACTTTCACTTCATCTCCCATAGAAGCTACGTTTTTGGATCTAAAGATCATGATCAAAAATGAAAGACTATACACGGATTTATATAGGAAATCGACTGCAACAAACAGCCTCCTCCATTACACAAGTTTCCATCCTAATCACGTAAGAAAAAGCGTACCAATAGGCCAATTCCTAAGAGTCAGACGGAATTGTGCAGATGATGAGGATTTCAAAGTCCAATCACGAGCGTTAACGGAGAGGTTTGTAGCCCGACAATACCCTAAACGTGTCATTTCTAATGCTTTCAGGAGAGCTAGATCGAATACACAGGACGCTTTGTTACAACAGCGCATCAGACCGGCGGACAACTCACCTAGGATTATTATGGATTATCATAACCAATGGACCAAGGTGGGTAACATCATACAAAACCATTGGGATATTTTATCCATGGACCCTAAAATTAGACCAGACATTGGTGAGAGACCAATGCTAACAGCCAGACGAGCCCCGACGTTGAGAGATACATTGGTTCGGAGCCACTTCAGGAGACTCATTCAAAAATTGGGTAGTGGAATAAGATTGAGAGGATCATTCCCTTGTGGTTCGTGCAATGTATGCCCACTTATGAATCCGGCGAGAGACATATTTGTGAATCCAGGAGATAATAAGGGACATCAACTAAAATATTACATCAATTGTAAAACAAAATTTGTTATTTACGCAATCATTTGTCCTTGTAACAAATTGTACATTGGATGACGGGTCA